>CAUYON010029677.1:0-25082 GCA_963573935.1 Arctocebus calabarensis
TTATATAGTGATCAAGAAAATGCCATGAAGGCTATCTGTAACAGTACGATCAAAACATTTCTGAATGTATATGAATCGTGCCCTATGATTGCACCAATGTACAGAATTATGATTCAATAAAATTATAAAAAAAAAAACCAAATATCACGTGACAATCCTTATCTTTCCTTACTTTTGTTGGTTTAAAGCTTATTGTATCTGAGAATAAAATTGCAACACCTGCTTTTTTCTGATTTCCATTTGCCTGAAATATAGATGACCATCCCTTCACCCTGAGTCTATATTTATCTTGTATGTGGAAGATATCTGGCCTGAGTTTTTGTATCTAGTCAGCCAACCTGTGCCTCTTTAGAGGGCAATTTAAACCATTCACATTAATTGAGAATATTGATAAGCCTGGTAGAATTTTGGGTATCGAGTTTTTTGAAAGTCCAGTGGACAATTTTAATCTTTTCACCAGTGTGGAAGTTGGAATTTTATCAAAAGTTTCTGAGTGAGTTTACTTTCATGGTAGAGGATTACACTAATCATTATGGAGGATAGGTCTGAGAATATCCTGGAGAGCTGGTTTAGTTATGGCAAATTTGTTCCACATGTGAATGTCATTAAAGTATTTAATTTCTCCATCATAAATGAAACCTAGTTTAGCTGGATAGAGCATCCTGGGTTAAAAATTACTTTGTTTTAGGAGATTATAAGTCAATGACCACCCTCTTCTAGCTTGAAAGATTTCAGCAGAGAGATCTGTAGTCATTCTAATATTCTTCCCCTTGTAGGTTATGCTTTTCTTACATCTGGCTGCTTTCAGAATTTTCTCCTTCATAGTAACTTTGGCAAAGTTAATTATAATATGTCTGGGAGATGCCTTATTCGGGCAATTTACTCAGTTCCAGGTCCACCCCAGATTGATGTTGCTGCCACTTATATTCTCACAGAATTTGTGTTTCTGTCCCAGCTATATTCCCCTGCTGTCCAGGCATTGTTTGAGTTCACAGAAATTGTGACTCAGTCCTGCCCTGTGCCACTGCCATTGCACCAATTCTCATGGATCTGGCATCTCTGTCTCTGCTGAACTCTGTATTGGGGCAAGTGCAGTTAGAGCTCACACTCACCTCAGTTCCTGCCTCTCTGGTGCTCTCACTCAGCTCTCAGTTCTGCTGCTCCCTGGGCTGGTGCTGTTGCCCCACCTGCTTTTGTCTCAGCTATATTTCCCTGGGGGCCAGGTGCTTCTTAGCCTCACTAAAACAGCACTCGTGACAGCCTCACCCTGGGAGTATGCCATCTCTGCACGCATATTCTAGTTTCCGTCCCCACTGCACTCTACCCAGGCAGGTACTGCCTCAGGTATACCCTTTACTCATGGGGCCTGCATTTCCATCCCAAATCTGTTCTGCCAGTGCCTGTCACCAGAGTAGAGTGGTGGCTTTCTGTGGTTGCCAAGAGAGGTGGGGAGTGTTTCTCCCAAATATCCCCAGGGGTGTGAGCCCTATTGTTCCCACTGCTGCTGCTGCTACTCTGTGCCACGGGGCACTGCTTCTCCTTCTCCCTTATGGCTCTCTTGGTCTACAGTCCTCTCTTTACCTCTGTGCCATAGAATCAGCACAGACCTGCAACAGCCCACACCTTGTCCACACCTCTCAAGAAAATGCCCAAGAATCTGAACTCCATGGAGGACAAGCTTCCAGGTCTCGGGGTGAGAGTGGAGTGGAGTGCTAGGAGTCCAGAATTGTAGGTAGAGAACATATACACTTTTATGCCTGGCAGGAGAGTGCCATGGTATACTAGTGGGTATTCTCTGGGGAAAGAATTCTGGTTTTTAGAGGGTCTCTCCCATGGAATAAAATAGGAAGATATCAGAACTCTGCTTGCTTGTTTGTAGATAGTATCCTGTGAGCCATTCTCATGGGGGAGGGGACTCCCAGCTGCTTGGCAATGGATTTTGTACCTATTGTTTGTTTCCTTGGGGTCACAGCTTACCTCAGCAGGGTTGATGTACGTTCTTCAACCTTCTTTCTTGGCTCAGCTCCAAACCATCAGCTTACTTGCTAAACTTCTGTCCTTTAACTCTCCTTCTGGACAGGAGACTCTGTGGAAAGCTGGCTCCAATCTGGATTTGTTTTTAAAGAAAACCTCACTCTCTCATGTGTCCTATTCTAATGATTCTATCATTTCTATAACCACATTTTGTTATAACTTACTTCTTATATATTTGCCTATTAAATTAACTGGAAGCTCTTTGATGGCAAAGGCTGTCTCCTTTGTATCTGTAGCACACAGCAGAACCTGGCACATAGTAGGCATTTAGCAAATGAATGAATGAAAATAGGCATTCATTGAATGATTTCTTTGCTTTGGATTTAGTTTCAATGCTTCTCAACATAATTTAGCCAATATTTTCTTACACCTTCTTATTTGTGGCTGTAGGATATTTCAAATGTCCTTTCAGTTATATGTGCTTTGGTTTCTAACATTAATTTTTAAATTAAAGGCAGGGGCAAGTATGTGTTTTCTATATCCCTCAACAGAGAGGTGGAGAGGAATACTGAAAAACAGACTTGGTATCATCTGCATGCACATTGTATGAAAGTTTATATTTGGAATAATAGAACTCTAAGGCCCAGAAAGTGCCCAGATCATAGAGTCCCGCCCCCTGGTTCTTCAAAAAGACCAGAATATTTTTGTATTTGGGGTCTCCAGGACTGAGTACATTGCCTGGCAGTAATTAGAATTCAATATTCAGCCAAATAAAGGAGGGAGGAGAGAGAGGAAGGAAGTAGGAGGAAGCAGGGAACTGAAGTTTAGAGTTGTAAAATGATTTTGCACAACTGACATCAGAACCCAGACCTCTTCTTTTCTAGCCCAGCTTTGTTTCTACTAGATTGTTTGAATTTTTAACATTATTAATCTAAAAAATGGCATCTATTTTCCCGTTATTGATAGCAGCTTAATTATGAAAGTAGATCATAGTTCTTTCACTGCAGCTGCTGCCTCTATATACCTGAAATACTAGTGCTCCAGCTGTCTTGATTGAGAGACCTAGTTTGCAAGAAAACAAGACAAAATACTTTGCAGCCTTAATTCTAGTGGGAATTTAATTTAATTAGCATCTGATTTACACAATGCACTTCTGACAGCTGTGTTTGTGGCATCTTTGTGGAAGCAAGAAATTACCATCAAAGCTTATTTATCATCCTGCCACATCTTTCCAGCCTTCAGCATTGTGGATGTCTCCGTGTTTACCACACACTTCTTGGAGGTTAAAGTAAATAATATTCAACTATGTGCACCAAGATTTGTGGAGTGTTTAGTGCAGGCTTGTTCCAGAGACTTAATGGGTGAATGTGAAAAATGAAGCTTTGGAGGTTTGATCAAAGGACAGGTGTCTTTTAATGTTGGGTTTCAAGGAGCATTACAGATATCAAATCAAAGAACACTTGCCACCCGGGAGAAAGGAGCACCAAGCCACTGCACTGCGGGCTGTGCCGTCATTCTGCTCATCACAGCTAAGGAAGGATGTGGGTGATTGGAGATGAACTCTCACTGGGTCCTCTCCTTAAGATCCTGAGTTGTTCTCAGGCAACTAAGGATTTCTTGTAGGTTCTGGCCCATGTTTATATTCCCCAGCACCTGGCACATTATAGACAGTTGTTGAGCAAGTGAATGAGATGTGATATGTTTGAACTGACTACAGAGTTTTTATTTTAAGCCCAAGCCAGCAATTTCCTATCCCCCATGATCAATAAATGTCTTATCTGCAGAATGATTAGCATGACTTCACAAATTGTTAGAATACCAGGAAGGGGCATTTTAGGATGAGAGACATCCTAATCAAGTTCAGAGAAGAGAGAACTCGTGTCTCAAGAAGAGTGCAAGAGAAGGTTTCAAAGAAGAGTTGGCATTAGGGCTGAGTCTTGAATGGTACAAACATTTTATTGGCATCAAATGTTTTAATAAGAAGAAAGAAGTGGCTCTCTCTCTTCTCTCTCCTATCCCCCGGTGTATGTCTCTTCTCCTCTCCTCTTCTCTCTCTCTCTCCCTTCTCTCCTCTCTTCCCCCGTTTCTCTCTCTCTCTCCCCTCCTCCTTAATGCTGCTCTGCAGCTTCCCCAGCCAATAAACACCTTTTGTACAAAAAAAAAAAAAAAAGAAGAAGAAAGAAGTGGAAATCCCAAGGACAGAAAATTAGGTTAAGAAAGCATGAAATAAGATATTTTCAAGGAATAGGGAGCTTGGCTCATAGAGACAGGAAAGGAAAGATAAGTTAGGCCTAAACCATGAATGATTTTGAAGAGTTTAAAAGTTTATTCTGCAACAATGTGGGACTTTTGAAGATTTTTGAGAAGGGGAATAACCTGATTATGCCCGTGGTTTGGAAGAAAAACCTCTGGCATGGAGGTAAAGAACAGACAAGCAGAGAGAGGGAGACTTTTCATACCCTTCCTAGTCAAAGAGATTTTTAGTGTTTCTACCAATAAAAGCAAAAATCAAGAAATAGGTCCATCAGTAAAGCTCAGAAACAGGATGACTGACATCGAAATGCATTTCAGAGATACTATAAAGGCTGAACTGTCAAGATGTAGCAATGGGTAGGCTGACAGTTGAGAGTCAAGTTTGTCCCTTAAGCACTGAAGTTTTCAGCTTGGCTGACAGCAAGAATGGTAATACCATTAAAGATAGAGGGGAAAATCTAAAGGAGATGCTGGTAAAAATAAAAAATATTTCCCACTTTAGCACATTATTTATGTACCTGACAAATGTCCATTTCCTTGGTATCATTCCAACTTTATAGAATAAGAATATTAAAATTAAAAGGTCCTCAGTAGGCTCGGTGTCTTAGCTCAGTGGTTAGGTCATCGGCCACATACACTGGGGCTGGCAAGTTTGAACCCAACCCGGGCCAGCTAAACAACAATGACGACTGCAACAAAAAATAGCTGGGTGTTGTGGTGGGTGCCTGTAGTCTCAGCTACTTGGGAGTCTGAGACAAGAGACTTGCTTAAGCCCAAGAGTTTGAGGCTGCTGTGAGCTGTGATGCCACAACACTCCACTGAAGGTACATAGTGAGACTGTCTCAAAAAAAAAAAAAAAAAAAGGGCCCTCAATAGATACATTATCTAGTTATGTAGTTTAGGTTTTTCCAAAGTAGGCTCTTCAGACTGCTTCTGGAAATGTTCCATGCACAAGTGATTTTATAAGCAAATACATTGGGAAGCAAATACATTAGTGTACTCTGTCTTTTGGAGTATAACAAGGCAATATAGTATATTAAGAGTGCAAACCCCCCACATTCTTCCTGAAAATTAAGTTTCTCATAGCCACCTTTTTTTTTGAGACAGGGTCTTAATCTCACACAGGTTGGAGTATAGTGGTGTAATCACAACTCACTACAACCTCTCACTTTCAGGCTTTAGTGATCCTACCACCCCAGCCTCTCAAGTAGCTGAGACTACAGGTGCACACCACTACTAATTAATAGAGGTAGAGGGTCTCACTATGTTGCCCAGGCTGGTCTTGAACATTTTGCCTCAAGTGATCCTCCTTCCCTCTCAACCTCCAGATATCCTCCTTTTTAATATAAAACTTATTAATATTCTGAAGAACATACTTTGGGCAAAGCTAATTTAGTCCAGACATTCATTTCATAGATTAGACAACCCAAGTCCAGGGATGGTAAATTTTTCCAAATTCATAAAACGTTTTAGTGACAGAGTCAGGACTTGCATCTAATTTTCATGACTCCTTATCCAGAGCTCTTCCCATTTCTCTGGGTTTCTTTCTTTTTTTGTTTTTCTTTGTCGCCTTTGGTAGAGTACCATGGTGTCACAGCTCACAGCAACCTCCAGCTCTTGGGCTTAGGCAATTCTCTTAACTCAGCCTCCCAAGTAGTTGGGACTACAGGCACCCACCACATTGCCTGGCTATTTTTTGTTGTAGTTTGGCTGGGGCCGGATTCAAACCCACCACCCTCGTTATATGGGGTTAGTGCCCTACTCACTGAGGCAGAGGTGCCACCCATTTCTCTGGGTTTCTAATTACTATGAAGATGATCTGTGTCTCTTTCCTAACTTAAAATCAGACAGAGGGTTTAAGACTCTTTTTGCTCCATCCTGCCTTCTTCCCAGGCTTGCACTCCAGGCAGGAAGCTCCTTCAAATCCCCAAGGTTGATAGAGAGTTTCACTTTCTTTCTGCCTTCCCTTCCTCGCTTTCTAGAGGAAAGACAAAAGTCAGTGCCAAGTGTTTGGGAACCGGTTGTGAGGAAACCTTTCTGTTTCCCTCTGACCCAGGTAGAGTTCTACCTCTTTGTAAGCTGATGTCTCTTCTTTTCAAAATAAAGAACATTCCCTCATCCATCTTCCTGGCCTCACTGCTGTTTGTGAAAATCCTCCCTCATTGCTGATACTGTCCTCTTTCACATCCAGTGTGACCCCAGCAGCCAAGGACTTGCACTGTGATGGGACTTTCTGACCCCATTTCCTGAAAACATGTCCCTGGGCAAGCTTCCTTGACGTAGCTGCCCTTGGTATGGAATTGGATCTTGACAAGACCCAGTTTTTGTGAAGGCAGCAGCCTGGGTATTATATCTATTTCCCATACAATGACATGTGTGTCTCAGTAGATAGTGACTAAGTTGAGGCATCTATAACTGTGCATAAATTGTGAGGGGTGAATATAACATATTTCATTTTGTATAAAGTCATACCTCTAGTGGGAATCAAAGCAGAGATGCGAATCACCTTTGGCATCCATTCCCACCATGCAGTTTTCTGCTTCTTGGTATTAACCTACAGAGGATGAGGAGACCAACAGGAGGGAGGAAACACTGAGGGCGCCAGTGGAATAGAGCTTTGCATAACTCTTTCACATATGGGTCCTCACCATTCTTAAGGAGGTCGTTTTTTTGTTTTGGGTTTTTTTTTTTGTTTTTTTTTGAGACAGAGTCTCACTTTGTCACCCTCGGAAGAGTGCAGTGGCGTCACAGCTCACAGTAAACTCAAACTCTTGCCTCAGCCTCCCAAGTAGCTGGGACTACAGGCGCCCACCATTACACCCAGCTTTTTGTTGTTGTTGTTGCTGCTGTTGTTGCTGTTTTAGCTGCCGGGGACCAGGTTCGAACCCGCCACCCTCGGTATATGGGGCTGGCACCCTACCCACTGAGTCACAGGCGCTGCCAAGAGGTCATTTTTTTTATTATCTCCATTTTGAGGACAAGTCTGATGCTTGGTCTGCATACAGCCACCGAGTTAATGACGAGAGACACTGTATTTAAAAATCGAGGTTTCTTGACTCTTGACTACTCACTGTGCTGTCCCTTTAAGACCCAAGATATGTTTCCTTCCCAGATTCCAAGCACTGACTTTCTGCCTCTGGTGAAAACTGCTGCGCCTGCCTTTCATCTGCTCCCTGTCCCCCAGCCAGCAGGAGAAAGGTTTGTAGTTCTTAGTGATGCAGATCTATGTGATTGCAATTAATCTGTGAAAAGAGTGAACACAGACCCAGGTACTTCTTTGTAAATATTAGGATGTTGGATGTCATTTGGTGAGCCACTGGGAGCCAAGATGAAAGGATTTTGCGTAAGAATATGAGTTTGAGCATGTTTTAATCTGGAATGTATAAAATAACACAAAGCAGAGAAGAGAGTTGTCCTGCATATTGCATAATGGTAGTATTGGCCAGCTCACTTGTGTCATAGCTAACTAAATATGGTAGTGGTACTTTGTCAATGTACATCGGACACCAGCTGTATCAGTCAGAGTGGAGAAACATGATCAAAGAGATTTATTTCAAGGGATTGGCTCATATACCTGTTGGGGCTGGCAAATCTACAATCTGTAGTTTAGGTCAGCAGGCTAAACTCACACAAGATTTGATGCTGTAGCCTTGAGCCAGAATTTCATCCGGTCTGGAAAATATCAGTTGCACTCCAAAAGGCCTTCACCTGATTGGATGAGAGCCACTCACATTATCTAGAATCATCTCCTTTACTTCAAGTCAGCTGATTGTAGGTTTTAACTACATCTACACAATACTTCCATAGCAACACCTATGTTAGTGTTTCATTAAGTAACTGGCTACTAGAACCTGGCCACATAAAACTAACCATCACATCAGCTAAGGGGGAAAAATAGACATTTTGATCGGTTGCTTAAAATTAGAATAATTTTATACAAGAAGTTTCAAGAACTACCTTCCTACACTCTGAAGATAAGGGGGGGTGTGATCTCACCATTAACATTTTTGGGAGTCACCTTGCTCTTGGTGGTCATTTTCGTCTGTCACTGAAACTAATTTCTTCCCCAAGACAACCAAAGACCATCATGAAATGCGTGTTTTAGAACACCTTTTCTATAGAACTTCACTCAATTTTAAATAGAATTTTGTTTCTATGACTTTGGCCTCATTTATACAGCTGGTCAGTTGGCAGGCAGCCTTGAAGATGACAGAGAAAATAAATGTTCCAAGGAAATAATATTCACTTCCACTTCTTTTCAAGTCATCTGTTGGAGGTCCTTCATCTTCTCTTTCTCAGGGTAATCATTGCCCTCCCAAATTAAATTAAGATTGATATATCCATGCCACTCTCTTCTTGTCTCCAGCTTAAATGAGAACTCACAAGGAAGATTTTTCCCTAAAGGGCTTTTACTACTTTTGCTCTCTTTTGCCTAAAAAGCTGATGATTGTGTTTGCTGGCCCTTAGGAAACCCATATAAGCTACCTGATTATAAAAATAGTTAAAGGTGTATTTGGCTTCATTTTGCTGTAAGTATAGGAAATAATTATATCTTATAGTTGAACATAGTATAATCTGGCAGATAGAAACTTTTATGGGGATAATTGAAGGGCATCATCACCAAAGAGCCTGCAAAGATGAAAAAGACCCACACAATTCTTGGCAGGACAGCTCACTAAGGGAAAGACACTTGAATGATTTATGTATGGAGATAAAAGGCGGATGCCTGTGCACATGTGCCAAAGAGCTTCTCTGATCACTGCAGGCTGCCCGTATTTCCACTCTGAAGGTTAAGGTTTGTGTGACACCATCATTAGAAACAGAAATAATAAAATTAACTTTCAGTTACCTATATTACACTTAATGAAGTATGGTCATAATATTATAACCAAAACCATCAAGAATCAGAAAATTATTTAAATTTAGTTTATTAAGTCAAAAGACATTTTTTGCTACATAATTTATTTAATTGAGGATATTTTTGGCTTGGCAAGAGTCTTGGGCTTATATGTGTCTGGAAGAAGAATGAGTTACCCCTTTCCCAATATATTATTGAATCTTGGAAGCCCCCAGATAGAACTGGGTAATATGTTTTCTGCACATATTATTTAGCATCCCTAAATATACAAGGGGCAGAGATGCTTCCTAGAAAGAAAAAGATTAGGTCTGCAACTACTTCTCCAAAGTTCAAAGATACAAAAATGAGTTAGGATGGACTAGGATGTCACTGATACCTGTAGTCCCAGGTACTTGGGAAGCTGAGGGGGAGTCTCACTTGAGGCCAGCAGGTAAAGACTAGCCTGAACAACAGTGAGACCCCATCTCTAGAAAAAACAGAAAGATAACTGGGTATGGTAGTTTGTGCCTGCAGTCCCAGCTACAAAGAGGCTGAACAAAGAAGATCACTTGAGCCTAGGAGTTCAAGGTTGCAAGGAGCTATGAGGATGCCACTGCATTCTTGCCTGAGCAACAGGATCAGACCCTACAGATCCTATCTCAAAAAAAAAAAAAAAATCCATTCCAATTTTTCTTTCTCTTACAGCTATTATTTTGGTAATATATGGCTGCATACCATATGGCTGCAAACCACCCCACAAGTTAAAACAACAATGAGTTATTATTTCTTATGATGTTTGGATTGACTGGACTCAGCTGCATGATTCATCTGTTCCACATAGGGTATCAGAATTTTATTCATGTGACTGCATTTGGCTAGGAGGTTGGCTAGGGGATGGAATGTGTAAGATAGTCTTTCATTTTTGAGGATCTCTCTTTAAGCCCTTTCATCATTCAGAGATATAGCCCAAGCTTTCTTACAACTTGGAGCTTTCCAAGATATCTAGTCCAAAGCAAGTCACATGGCCAAGCCATCAATGTGGGTGGGACTATACAAGAGCATGAAATTCCAGAAGGCATGGTTCTTTGGGGATCATCTCTATAACAGGCTTGCATGATCATTAATTAAATATTAACAATGAATATTTACTGTTTTAAAAGTGTTTTCATAGATTCAAAGGATGTCACAAAAAGTGTTTTCACATTTATTATTTTGTTCTACTGCATAATAACACTTGAGGAACAAATAAAAACAGAGAAATCTGGACACCTATCTAGAATTCACTAAAATCATACAGTTAGTAAATGCTAAAATTGAAATTTGAACTCAGGTCTTATTATTGCAAGTCCTGTGTTTTTCTGCCATATCAGTTACCTTTGGCCATCATAGCCTGGGTTATATATCTATGCTTTTCATGTTTGATCTTTCCAGGTTTTGAAAATTTCTTGACAAATAAATTTTAAAACATCCATTTAAAAAAATTCTTTAGAGGCTGAGTGCCGTGGGCTCACGCCTATAAACCTAGCACTCTGGGAGGCTGAGGCGGGTGGATTGCCTGAGCTCATGGGTTCGAGACCAGCCTACACAAGAGCAAGGCCTCATCTCTAAAAATACACAGGCGTTGTGCTGGGTGCCTGTAGTCCCAGTTACTTGGGAGTCTGAAGCAAGAGAATCTCTTGACCCCAAGAGTTTGAGGTTGCTGTGAGCTGTGACATCACAGCACTTTACCAAGGACGACAAAGTGACTCTGTCTCAACAAAATAAATAAATTCTTTAATTATTTTTTAATTTGGGGTATATATATACCTAAACCTCAAAGACTCTGATAAAGATCTTGTAATGGAGCTATTAGCTATGTTTACTTACTCCAAAACAAATCCCAACTAAACCAGATGGCTGTTTGGAAGTAAATACCTCATGTCAAACCCTGAAAGGGGATTTATTTAGACTTTGTGATACCCACATTTTTTCCTGAGGGACAGAGCTTCTTTACTGCACCTATGACAGAGAATTTCAGCCCCATCTCCTTAGGCCCAAAGTGCCTTAAGGTATTTATACTACTGTTAAATGTCAATGCTAACAGGACTTGTATCACTAGAGTGGCGTCAAGATAGGGTGGCTATAAATAAAATTTTATATTGAAAAAGTATCTAAAATTATTCTTACTATTGCTTATAATCCCTAGATGCTTAAGAATAAATCACAAGGAGATTAGGATCAGAGCTGGCTCAGATGTGCTACTTGTAGTGCTATTTCATGATAAGCAGTGGCCAAGGAATAGAGAGAGATGGGGGAACTGTATCCTCATGGGCTGGAATCTGCCACCAGGCCTTCCCTGGATGAGGTGCTTCACGGAGGAATGACCTTTGCTGTCTCCTGTACTACAGTCCCATAATCTCGGTCCCCAGCCTCCAAGTGACACTTTTCATTAGGAACCTCAGCTGCCTTGGCCCTTGATCCATTCCTTTCACTTCTCTTGTCACTTTCCTGATACGGAGAGAAATAAGGAAATGTTAAAGCGTACAACCAACTACCTGTGAACTACTGCTCATAGAGACCTCATGTAAGAAGCTTCTCCTTTAAGCATTCTCAGGCTTCACACTCAATTACCTTCTTTTGTTACATAACCCACCTTGTGGCATCCTCACTGTACACAAATGCAGCAAATATGAAGAGGTATCATGAGGTAAGGAGCATTAGAAAAATGTTACATAAGGCAGTCTGACTATGGGAGCTCAGAGAAATTGTAGTATGTGATTACCAGCTGGGAAAATACTTTTCTGTACAGGCCCAAAGTTGGAGTAACCAATATTCCCATCTCAGGCGTGTCTCCATCAGGGTGTCACATACCTTATTTTGTATTCTATAGTACTTGCTTAACACATACTGATGTTTGGGTTGAGTAAGACCAAAGAACTCAGCAAATCTTCCACCAAGGAATTCACATGCTAAAACAAAGAACAAGCACTTGGGTAAACAGAATTAGTTAACTAAAGCTCAACATCAGTTGAGGTGCTGAGAGTTCAATTTTGCCTATAAGTTATCTATTACCACATTGAACTTTAAGGCTGACAAAAGATTTCCATTGCCTTTGACTCTCAAAAAATTCTAGGACTCGAAGGAAATTGGTCAGATCTTTCGTCTTTATGTGGGATTATATATAAGCTGTCCTTTCCAGATGAATATATCAAAAGAGACTTTCAAAATACTTAATGACAAGAACACCTATAGTGTGGGTCCTGAGCAATCAGAACAGATTCTGTTCTCTCTTGTGCTTATTGGCTGAACATCAGCTGTATTTTCAAATCATACCAAAAACTCAATCCACTGTTACCAACACCCATGTTAGAAATTCACTAAGACAAACTCCTTCTTAGAAGTAGTTTAAGGCCTTCCTTCCCTGCTAGGTGGCCATCAGGCTTAGCACAGATTGTTAGAGTCAGGAATAAAGGTTTAGTGTGAATGAATAATGAGTGATTTCCTGAAAGTGTCTCCTAGAAATGTATTCCTTTAAAATTATAGGACTGTTCTCCATTCCTCAATATAGGACTTTCTGATTCTTCTCACTCATCCTACCTCTGGGATATCATTTATATAGTGCATCAAAGTGATGCTCTCTATATTTTTATACATCTTATCTTTTCAAAAATAGTCATTATTCTGTTTGTTTGCCACATATGTAAAAGAGAAGTTTAAAAAATATTGTAATAAACCTTAGGAAGCTTTTCTGTTTATGACCTACTAGAATTTTAAGTTGAAAAAATTAATTACCAGTATCATCTGGGTTCCCACTCTATCCAGATTCTCTGTGTAGAGAGCAGGGCATTGGTTGTTACCATATTGATATATCCACTACAATCTGGAAGCCCTAGGTAGGAGCACTTTAACTCTATAGTTTTGTTAGGAATCCTAAAGGCAGCCAGGTTCCCATCTCTGCCATTTGAGGTCAAAGCCCAGCATGTAAATCACTGAAGTCCTTCTTCTCCTCTGTAATCTCAATGCAATATTGAGTTTTGTGAGCTGGGTACGGTGGCTCACATCTGTAATCCTAGCACTCTGGGAGGCCAGGGCAGGAGGATTGCTTGAGCTCAGCAGTTTAGGACCAACATGAGCAAAGTGAGATTCTGTTTCTACCAAAAATAGAAATATTAGCTGGGCCTTGTGTTAGGTGCCTGTACTCCCAGCTACTCAGGATGCTGAGGCAGGAGGATGACTTGAGCCCAGGAGTTTGAGGTTGTTGTTAGCTAGCCTGAGGACACAGCTCTCCAGCCCAGACAACAGAGTGAAATTCAAAAAAAAAAAATTGAATTTTGCCTTCTTTTACCTGACCTAATCTCTTATTATTCCCTCCCTCCTTCAAACATTTTACTTCTTCAAACAGTCTTGCTTTAACTAAAGCATAGAGCTCTCTGGGAGAAAGCATGTTTTTGTGCCAATGGATTATGGTCAGAGTACAGAATATAGTACATTTGAGTACCCAGGGTAACTTTTAAGGCATGAAACCCCTATCCTTATATGAAACTACTTATTTCTTGGGGACCCATGCCATCTGACTAAATCCTCTCCCCCTGCCCCCCCCCGGTCACTAACCAGGCCAGTCATACTTTCATGGCTCTCTTAAGATACCTTGCATATGTCAGCATTCCTGGGCCTCCTAGGCCAACTCTTTATGTTCTTCTTGCTTTGACACTTGTGACAACAAACTGTAATTGTGGCTATATTTACTGGTCTATACTATCTATTTGATCTATATTGATCTCCTTGAAAGTACAGACTGTCTTTTGTCTTTGTGTCTTGGATACAGCACAATGCTGAACATGTAGTAGGCAACCAGTAATGATTTTCTTAATAAATGAAGATCAATATCTAAGTCTACCTTTTATATTTTTTCAGATTCTGGAGTTTCCCCTGCTATCACATTCATAAGATATACAAATTAGAAGGAAATGAATAATTAGATGTTGCCAATTGTGTTCTAAAGAAAACTGATGGAAGTTAAGCAAAATAAGATTCAGTATTTTGTCTGTTGTAAATAGTTATGTAGGCCATTCATTATGCCCCATTACCCCTAGAAAGGGTCAATAGAGTTTGTATTTATCATAGAGTAATTATGATGAGGGAACTTAGAACTATGTCACATAACAATAATTTTTTATTAATTTGGAAGTTTATTCAGGTAAAGAGTCACCAGGCAAGACTGGCTATTGTCTTCAAATATTTGAAACCTGTCCTATGAAAGAGGAATGTCTGTTTTGTACAATTCTAAGAAAGACAACTAGGATCAAAGGGAAGAATTTTAAAAACAGACAAAACTTGGGCCAACATAAGAAAAAAATTACTAACAAGAATTGGCGAAAGATGGAAAGGTCTGCTTAAAGATGTGAGATCATCTGCCTTTGGAGTCAGATCATTGCTTCTTCAGCCTGCCATGAGGGGATTAAATAACTGAAAGTCTCATCTAACTCTAAGGGTCTGTTAAGTATATATTTAAGACAGAAAACATAACTTTAATAGTACTTACTAGAAAATGAAGTGCTTACTATTTGTCTTGCCCAAAACCGTAGGTAGAGCCCCCATGAAAGTTTAGACTGAAAAAAGAGAAATCAAGTTAGAATAGTTAACAACAGCAGCAGTGACTGCTTTCTCTATTGTAGATGAGAAAACTGAGATTATCAAAATTATACGTTGCCTATATTGATCTAGAAAGCAAACAAGGAGACTAAAGCCTTAGCTTAAAATTATATTTTCTACAAACTTCATCTGGCTCAATCTGTTATTCACTCATCCCCCATATTCAGTAACACTGACATTCTAAGCTTACAGGGTCAAAGGTTGAATTCAGGCTTTGATCTTCTTTTTCCTCCTCCTCTTCCTCTTCTGAGCTGTATTCTTCTAAGGTGTCTCCATCAACAAAGTAGATTATCCTTTTGGCAGTAGTTTTTTTTTGATGGTTCATTTTTCTCTATTTCTAATTGTTAGAAACTGTCTTTCTCCATAAAGAAACAAAACAAATGGTACATTAAAAACGGGACACCTTAGGGCGAGTGGCCCAGAGTAATGATTATATATCTAATTGTGTAGTTATTTTCAATGGATGATAAAGAGAGTTCAGAGATAATCAGAGGTATGATTTCATCAGTTTTTCAAATCCAGAAAAGGACTTTTCAATTCTGCACCAAAATGGAAGAGATTCAATTAGTAGTGAAAAATGTAAATTTTGAATCTTCCAACAAAAATGTCAATAGGATTTTCTTACTTTTCATTAACTTGAAAACCCACAACTGCTAGTAGGAAGGGGTCTTTGCCCTGCAGGTGTTTCTCAATCATTTCAATAAATATTGGAAGGCAATCTAGGGAGTGGTGAGGAGTACAGACTTTGCATTGATAGGAGAAAATATTTCTAAAGTATATATTTGGGAAAGGACTTATTTTCAGAATATATAAAGAACTATTACAATTCAAAAGGTGGAAGTCAAGAACTCAATTAAAATATGGGCAAAAGATGTGAATATAGAATTTACCAAAGAAGATTTACAGAGAGAAAAATAAACCTATGAAGAGATGCTCAATGTCACTATTCATTAGTGAAATGCAAATTAAAATTGTAATGTGATATTATACCTACTAGAATGGCTAACATTGAAAAGAATAACAAAACATGTATTGGGAAGTAGGTGAAACAACTAGAACTCTCATACATTACTAGTAAGAATGGAAAATGTTACAGACACTTGGAGAAACAGTATGTCAATTTCTTAAAAGTTAAAGATATAATCTTATAATTCCACATCTAGACATTTGCTGAAGAAAAATGAAAACATGTGTCTCTCTAAAGATTTATATGTGAAAGTTCATAGTGTTGATGGAATTTCTTACTGCAGTAGGTCCTTGCTCCCAGAGATTTGAAGAATGAACCCACAGACCACAGAGATCAGTGATAAGATAGGATTTATTAGATAGGAGGACAGAATGGTATCAGAGCCTCCATAGAGGGGAGAGAAGATCCAAGTGGGAAATCCCCCCTCCCCACAGTCTTTTGTACAGTGGCTTTATATTGTTTGGGAATTACACTTGGCCAGAACTTGACAGACTTCAATGTTGATTAGTGGATGAATGAGGGTATTAACAAATAAATGCATTTCTTCCAGCTCCAGGGGGAAAAAGTGGCCAGAGGTCCACTTCAGAAGAGACCCAGCTTACATGAAATACTGGAAAAACTGCTTTTCTCCTCCTTTCTTGCTTATATTCAGAGAGTGACCTTTGGAGAGAAAATGTCTGTTAGCTCAGGCCTGGAAAACGGGGGTCCTTATCCAGCCCTGAGTGGGGGAAACCCTATATCCCTTGCAGCTTTATTTGTGAACACCCCAAACTAGAAAAAATTCAAATCTCCATTAACTGATGGATAAACAAAATGTGGTATACTTAGTTTAATGGAATACTAGTCAGCAGTTAAAAGTATTGAACAACTAATATAATATTTGCAAAACTATGAGTGACTCTCATAGGCCTATGCTAAGCAAAAGAAGCCAGACACTGACTGCATAGTATATAATTCCATTTATGTAAAATTTTAGAAAAGGCAAAATCATAGTAGAAAATAGATCTATGTTTCCTAGAGAGAAGGTGGTAGGGAGATGAGATTAACTAGAAAGGGTCAAAAGGGAACTTTTGGGGGTATTGAAAATATTCTAATATCTACAATTGTAGTCCTTAACTCAAGTGTATACATTTGTCAAAATGAATTGAATTCTACACTTAAAATTAATTCATTTTATTGTATTTACATTATGTCTCAAAAAAGCTGGAGAGCTCTGTAGCCAGACTACCTTGATTTAAAATCCTATTACCTAATAACCACATCTTAGTTTTCTCATCTATAAAATGTTAATACAGAATGACATAGGGCCAACCTTATAAAATTGTTATGAGGATAAATGAGAAAAGACACAAAGGAACTAGAACAATTCTTAACAAATGGTTAAGTGTTGGCTGGGCGTGGTTGCTCATGACTGTAATCCTAGCACTCCGGAAAGCCAAGACTGGTGGATTGCTTGAGCTCACGAGTTTGAGATCAGCCTGAGCAAGAGTGAGACCCTGTCTCTACTAAAAATAGAAAAAGATGAGGCAAGAGGATTGTTTGAGCCAAAGAGTTGGAGTTTGCTGAGAGTTATGAAGATGCCACGGCACTCTATCCAGGGCAACAGCTTGAGACTCTGTCTCAAAAAACCCAAACAAATAGTAAGTGTTTACTAATAGATAGCTATTATCAATTACCTATCATTTACTGAATAGTGTGTATCTCAGGCACAATTCCAATGTTGTAAGCACATTTATTGTCTTAATCAATAGTTAATAAATTTTAAGATTCTATCAGCAAACATGGTAGGCTGAGCTGATGTGGGATAATTCTCATTCCTGTTCCAAATGCACAGAAATGCTGGCCAAAAATTAAACGAACAAAAACATTAAATTTTAACTACGCTAAAGAAGTAAGAAAAAGAGATAAAGAGAACATAGTTAAATGCAAATACAAAAACCTTGGGAGAATAATTCATCAAGACAGGGTGTACTGAATCTCCACTACAAATAGGTCTTGCTGAGAATATGCTTAGCGCAGAAACTTTCAAACCACGTAAGGAAGGATCAGCACTCAGGTGAATCTTCACTCAATAATCAGGAATAATCGGACAATAGGCAACATTGAAATCAGTATGATTAATATATTCAAAAAGATAGAGGAAGCAAAATATAATATTCAAAAGGAGTAGGTTGATTTGAAAAAGAACTAAGAGGCTATGTGCCTGTAGCACAGTGGTTATGGCGCCAGCCACATACATCAAGGCTGGCAGGTTCAAACACAGCCCGGACCAGCTAAAACAACAATGACAACTGCAACAAAAAGAAAATAGCTGGGCGTTGTGGTGGGCACCTATAGTCCCAGCTACTTGGGAGGCTGAGACATAAGAATCGCTTAAGCCCAAGAGTTTGAGGTTGCTATGAGCTGTGACACCACAGTACTCTACTGAGGGCGACATAGGAGACTCTGTCTCAAAAAAAAAAAAAAGAGAGAACTAAGCAGAAATTCTAGAAATGAAATATATAGTCACATAGGTAAGTTGTATATAGATTAGACATAGTGAAGAAATCTGAGGAAAAGTCTCATATTACATAAAGCTATATATGTTTAACATGAAAGAAAAGTCATGAGATATGAAAGGTAGCTGAGAAAGTTCAATATATGTTTAATGGGAATTATAGAAAAAGCGAATAGAAAGAGTGGGAAAAGTAATGTTTGAGGAGGTAATGGCAATACATCTTCTGTAATTGAAGAATGATAAATCATCAAATTTGAGAAATATACAGAATACTGAAAAGGATTAATGAAAATGAAATCAAATTTAAATTATGAAAATTAAAGCAAACTTCAAAGCTTACAAGAGAAAAGACAGGTCACTCCCCAAAAGGCATAACAAAAAGACCAACAGCCAACTTCATATCACAGCAATAGACAATGGATTATTGTCAACAAAGCATTCATTGCTCAGTTAAACAATAATTGAGAAAGAGTAACATAGTGATATTTTCAGACCTACAAAAACTGAGAGTTTACCATTCCTGCCTCTTCACCGAAAAATTAATAATATAATATTGTGTGTCAACAAGAAGAAAACTGAACCCACTGGTAAGAAAGGGTAAGATGCAAGAAAGGGAAGTAAGCAAATTAGTAAACAGGATAACAATCTCAGGAAGTATTGACAATCACTATTTCAACGGGGATGATTTAAAGACAAAGCAGTATTGAGTATTTGATAATAACAAAAAATACGAGTGGACCTCTTCTAAGTATTGTTTAGAAACGGTGGATAGCATAGGTTGTTAAGTATGTATGATAACAATTTAAAGATAACTAGGTGTGACAGTAGGTGAGAAAGAGGAAAGAGAGTGAAGAAAAAGCATGATTAATAGAAACACTAAATAAAGTATTAGCAATAATTCCAAATAAATTATAATCATAATAAATGTAAATTGGTGTTATCTATTAAAATGAAGACAGAAGATTGAATTTTAAAAATATTTTATGTGTAATACAAACATGATTGAGTACACGCATATTCATATACTATACATATATATGTTTAAAAATAAAACATATCTTTTTTGCTACAATGCTGAGATTATTATAGCAAAGGGCAGAGCTGCAAAAGCCCTGTAAAGGGTTAAACTGGTCATCCACAGCAAGATGATACGCTATCTGCCCTGTTCAGAGACCTCTGAATGATATACGGGTCATTATGAAAGTTTTCTAATACACAAAATCAAGAAATATAAAATCCATGTGGATGGAAACAAATTAATCTCGCCAGCAACACCAATAAGCTGAGTGAGTTGAAACTTGCACAGGTGAATCAGATGCTGCCGACTATGTTTCTTGAAAGTGAGATAAAGGACCATAACACAGTCTGTCTCAAAACTTTCTTAGGGATTCATGTACACATGGTTTTCTTTGACTTACTTTGTGTTGGTATATCACAGAAGAGTCTTGGTAAAAAATAGGAAGAGGTGTTACCATTTAGTTTCAGATGCCAGAGAGTAGCAAAAATATCTATTTTAATTTGGTATGCAAGACCAACAATATGCTAAGAATATTACTATTGTAAAAGGCATTATTATCAGCACCATAAGAAAACAAATTCTATAATAAAAATCAAAACATATTTGAAAAAAGTAACTCATATAATTCCTCTGTATTTTTCTTTCTTTGCTTTAATTAGTTATGTTTGATATTGAAAGCAGCACAAAATTTAGTGTTAGAAGTTGTCTGGTAGTTGGTTAATTAAGGGTTCAAGGATCCTGTAGGCTGAGGCCATACAGAGCCCATGAATATGTTGGCATGGAAGTGTTCTCTTGTTTGTGACTTAGAAGGTGGAATGTGTTTGAATTGTGGGTAGGTCTGCTATATTCACACATTCAGCATTAACTAAACCCAGTGGCTTGCAAACAGATCTTTATATTAGAATCATCTGCGGAGCTTTTAAAAAAATTCCAAAGATAGGCCACACTCCACACCACTTAAATCACAATCCCTGTGGGTGGGACACGGGCACAGTGCTTATTGAAGCTGCCCAGGTGATCCCAACATGCAGTCAAGTTTGGAGACCAGTGCCCTAAGGACAGCAAAAGAAGTAACTTCCAAACTGAAAAAGAAAGAGACTTATGATTTAGAGATTTAGTATATTGCAGAAAGCTCAAATATCAGGCTAGTTCTAAGAATACCTTGTCTACTTTTTTCCAAGAGGATTTCTTGTTTTCTGCTTTCTGAGCTCTCTTCCACCCTGCTCCAGGCTAAAATGCTTAAATATCAAGAGTTAAAAAATAAGCCCTAATAGTCTTATTACAATCAATTTACTCCTCTCAAGACCATCCAAACTCCTACATTTCCAAACCAAATGAAACATATATGCGCACATTCCCAACCCCCATACACTGGGCTAACACCAATAATAATAATAATAATATATAACAGACTGGTGATATCTATTGGTTTTCTGAAGAAAATACTAGTCTCTCCATCAAGATTATGATATTATGGATTAAACAGACAAATAAATCTTTTAGTTCAGAGGGTTCCTTGGAGACCGGCAGTGGGGAGGATGATGGCGAGGAGAGCGTGTGCACGGGAGCCAGCTCACAGTTGATTTACTGAATGTTTTTCTGCCACCTAATGGGCACTTCAGGATATGCTACGCAAAATTCATCTTTGTAATCACAGTAACCTGTCATACAGAGGGGGCTCAATAGTGAATACTTGGAAATCTACTTATTTTTATTTACTAAAGCTTTGGGAGGATTGCCAACTTTCACACCAAGTCCCTAGGACCAAACACTCCCTGCAACAAGGCTTTTACCTCAGTTTAGTTCTATGGGCACCTCTACCTTTGTTTCTTAAAAACTCCAAATCCAGATGATCCAGGATAGTTTCTAAGCATATAATGTAATTAAAGACCATACAATCTATCTGCCTTAGTACCTCAGGGCTCAGTGATGGGAACTCTAATCTTTTTATCTATTTCCTCGATGATCTTTGTGGCTCCATGGCTTGAAATTCTATCTATACACTGATGACTCCAATGTTTACATCCTCCAGGTCAGACTTTCTCCCTGAATTTCATAGGCCCAACTGCACTGCTGACATCTCTTCTTAGATGTCTAATAGACAATAGTATTTCTTGCTTTCGATGCATCTCTCCTCTTGCCCCCCAGCACCTCAAAGCACACTCACAAGTTCACCTTTACTCCTCTGGCAGCTTCTCACCCTCATCCCAATAAATGGCAACTCTGTTCTTCCAGTTGCTCAGGCCAAAGACACCATTCTTGTTTCTTCTCCTTTAAAACACCCTTCACATCAAATCCATCAGGAAATTATTTTGGGTATTTTCCGAATCCTAATACCTTTCATCATTCTACTGCCACCAGCATTGTCCTCATCCTTGTCTAAGCCATCATCTTTCACCTAGATTACTGCAGAGTAATTGGCCCCCACAGTCTACACCCAAAACACAGCCAGAACCTTCAAGATCACATCGCTCCTTTAAAACTAGACATTGGGATCCCATCTCACCTGAGCAACAGCAGCAGTCCTTACAATGGCTTACCAGGCTGTGTATCTAACTAACCCCGTGACTCTGCCGACCTCTTGTACCTCCCCACCTCCCAACTGGCGTCACTCCAGCCATGCTGGTCTCTCATTGCAGATTCTGCCCAGGCACTCTCTTCCTCTGTGGAGGCCTTTGTGCTGGCTGCTCTCTCCCTTCTTTTCTTTTCATTCTTTCTTCAAGCCTTCAACTCAAACAGAGCCTACCCTGAGCTCTCTTCCCTTTCAAGGCTTTTCATTCCCTTTACCACCATTCATCATCTTACCTCCACTTCCTTTTCTCCTCCTTAGCACTTAACGATATCGAACATAGTCCACATTTCACTTATTTTGTCTTCCTCTTCCCTCCTCTCCCTATCCTGCCTCTCAGCAAAGTGGGAGGGGGTATTTACAGTGTTATCTTCTGCCCCTACACTGGCTGACACATAACTGGAACTCGATATTTCGTAAGTGAATCATAATATTGACTTAATGGGCAGGGGAAGGTACTACGCGATAGATCAGAAAAATACAGAAAGAACAGACTTGAACTTGTCTTTATTTCCTGCTTTTAAAAGGACTTGCCCTTCATTTAGTATTTCTCATTACATCTATATACTAGTCATTTTAACTACTCCTTCACCAAAACACAGCACTGTAATCTTTATAAAAATAACACACTACATCTTGGCATTTAACTTCAAGAAGGTAAATAATACCTGAAATTTTCTAGTGTTCTTTATTTATGTAGAAAATGTTTTCAAATGGACCAGGTCAAAATGCAGCAAAGAATGGAAGCTAAGAACACCAGAGCTGATTACCACTGTTTGCCGGTTTGGCTGCTGGTCCTCCCCCCTGCTTCCTCCAAGGTGGGCTGAAGGTCAAGCCTCTGGTGACAGCAGCAGTAAGACACCTGAAGCCCCACTCCTCACCTCAGACGCAGAGCTTCCCAGAGCTGTATTCACTACCATTTCCTTAGGTCTGAGGGAACAGTCCCACTGCCATTGTGTGTTGCTGGGGCAGGGTAGAGTGAGGAAAAACCTGGAATATGAATAAACAAACATGTATAATACAAACCAACCACTGCTGCTCCTCAGGAATTACTGACAGAACATCACCTGGCAGGATTTTTGTATCTGTTTTCGATATTAAACCATGCACATGTTCCCAATTACCCCCATGCCTGCCCATGCCTGTCCATTTTAGGGTGTTTCCAAACATTTTTTACATCATGGCAGGTAAAATTTTTTGTTTGAAATTCTGGTGACCAGCCTGGAAGCTTCAGCCACATTAGATCCTGCCCTGCGAGGTTTGATCCTTAGCTTGAGGCAAACTACTTGAGAAGTTCTGCATTAAAGAAGCAAAATTCAAGTCTAACATTTTTCTCAGGGGAGCATTTTTGAGAGTGACTGTGTAAACTTACATCTACCTCAAGCACACCAGGCATTGACACATTTGACTTTGTGACAGCTCTGGCTCTTTGCATAAGCACAAAGAGAGTTTTCTGTTTTATACACTCCCCTTCCAGATTAACTACTTTTTATCCCTTTAAGTTTACTAAAACATTTTTAGCTAGCCAGCTTTTGTGAACCATACTGACACTTTTAAATAGAAATTTAAATTTTAAGCAAATTACTCAAATGTCAAGTAAAAAATAGTCTGGCAACCCAAAGTGACATTCCAACTTTCTTTTCAAGCAGACTAAGAGAGATGAGTGCAATTTTTCTAAAGCATGATTCTCAGGGAAAATATGAAAATATTTCTGAATATGGTTTTACTTTTGAGTACATTTATGTACTACTAAAATGCCATCTCAAGTTTGCAAAATACAAAGTTTTATACAGATTATTGTATAGCGATCATGATCTCGCTAGCTTACCTTACCAAAGTAGTAGAAAAGTACTGTATCATATTGGATAATATCATGCCTCAGATAGGGCAATTGAAATCTTTGAGATTAAGATGTGACAGGTGCTGATGAACATAAATAGAAACCAGAGTGCTGAGTATTTAATAAACTCATGTAGGATAAACTGATGCAAATGTATATCACAATTTTCTTTCTTTTTTTTTTTTTTTAACTCTTCAAAGTTTTATTTCACTAACTTTAGGTCAAATTTCCACAACTGTTCTGGTCAATTTATTATCCTTGCTTGGCTTCCCCAAATGGTAGTACCAAAAGATTTGTATGTCAGGGAGAAAAGTCCACTTTAAAAAGCACTGCATTTACTCATTTTCCACAAGGCAACAGAGTTGAGCATCTGATTATTCAACAAAACAAAGCTTTAATTACATCCAGGAGCAGACAGGCAAACTGGAGTTTAGATACTCTTCCTTTTGTCAAAATCAAACCAGAGAAAACCTACTCTACGCAGATATAAAAGGCCAATATTCATCTTTTTATCATATCACATAGTTTCTCAAGTCCCCCCTTTAGTCCGTCTCCTATGATTGAACAGGTAGTTGCAAATGCCCAGGAGTTGATGAACTCAAGTTCACCCACTGCTAACAATTTCTCAGTTTCAAAAAGAGACAAGTTTCTCAAGTCTTGTTAGCAACTATAAGCAAAGGGACTCCCTGATTTTCTGATATTCTAGTTATTTTATGAAGTTCAGTTTTTGGCTCCTTCCATCCTTTCAACATCAACAGAGTGCCCGACAACACAATGCCATCTGTGCATCTGGTATGTTACTTCCACAGTGGCCTTAATTTCTCCTGACCACTCAAATCCCAGAAGTGAAAAGTGACTGTTTTAGAATTTCCTAAGGTTACCTTAATTTTCTCAGTGTTAAATCCTTTGGTAGGTACAGTATTTACAAATTCATTGACCTGCAGCCTGTATAAAAGTTATCTTTCCAGCACAGTCCAAACCCAGAATAACAATGTGGACTGAAATGAAGGCAGGCTGGACAGGACAGAATCTGGTCTGGCAGTCCAGTCCCCATTTCCAGCTGCAATTAAGTAAGTGTCCCAAAATGAAATACTTTTTTCTTTCTGCTTTAGAACTTCTCTTCCTAGGTGATCAGCTATAAGACTTCTGGCAAACTGTCCTTGCCTCATCCAAACTTGACATCTCTCAGCCACTGGAGAGCCGCACAGACACTTGTCCGTGGGCACCAGCGAGGCCTGGGAGGTAGGGGTACACTTTAAAACATGACTATGAAGAATTATGATTTCTGCATTGTATTAACTGCTACTGGCATAGGAAGTGTACAAATATTTAACAAAATCAAAGATAAGTCCCAATGAAACTGTAAGCAAAATTACTTTTATTTTCATAAATAAAAAGATAACTCATTATACAAACAACACTTTTAGCAGAAATATGTTAGCTGTCATTGTTTGGTATAAGATGCAATGTAATATTTAATACAAATAGTTAAATCT
>CAUYON010029679.1:0-37544 GCA_963573935.1 Arctocebus calabarensis
AGCTACTAGGGAGGCTGAGGCAAGAGAATCGCTTAAGCCCAAGAGCTGGAGGTTGCTGTGAGCAGTGTGACGCCACGGCACTCTACCCAGGGTGATAAAGTGAGACTCTGTCTCTACAAAAAAAAAAAAAAAGAGAGAGAAGTAGTAGCAACAAGGTGGTCTTTCAACAGTATGTGCTGCCAAAGTCTGCAGGGCAAGGAGAAACCAGCTAGCTGGACAAGACTAAACTTACAACTTAGCATTTTGCCATCTGAAGCTTGGCAAATTTGTACCTGCTGTTAAACAACCTATATGTTATGTGAAAATAGTATTCTTAAGTAAAACATAACTTTCATCAGTTTTAAAAAATTTGTTTAGAAATTAACCTATAAAATATCACCATTGAGTACAGATATGAAAAGAAAAAAGTCTGTTGGATTGAAATACGATTCTCTTTTTTATTTAAATAACATGTTCTTTATTGTGGTTTATGGACTTTTTGTTTTACAAGATGTGTTTGTAATAAATTGAAGAACTATAATGCCTTTTTGTGGAAAGCTTTGGAATATTATAATTATTAAAAAATTAAACAGAGGCTTGGCACCTATGGCTCAACCGGCTGAGGCGCCAGCCACCTACACCTGAGCTGGCGGGTTCGAATCCAGCCCAGGCCCGCCAAACAGCTATGATGGCTGCAACCAAAAAATGGCCCGGCATTGTGGCGGGTGCCTGTAGTCCCAGCTGCTTGGGAGGCGGAGGCAGGAGACTCGCTTGAGCCCAAAGTTGGAGGATGCTGTGAGCCCTGATGCCATGGCACTCTATCCAGGGTGACAGCTTGTGGCTCTGTCTCAAAAAAAAAAAAAATTCTTGTGATGATTTTTAATGCTAAGGATTAATATTTGTTAAGTGAAGACATTTAATATCAAATGAAAAGAAACTGGGTTTGTCAATTAAAGACTGTTCTTCTTTTTTTTTTTTTTTTAAGAAACAGAATCTGGTGGAGCCTGTGGCTCAGTCAGTAAGGTGCCAACCTCATATACCGAGGGTGGCGGGTTCAAACCTAGCTCCGGCCGAACTGCAACAACAAAAAATAAATAGCCGGGCATTGTGGCAGGCGCCTGTAGTCCCAGCTACTCAGGAGGCTGAGGGAAGAGAATCACCTAAGCCCAGGAGTTGGAGGTTGCTGTGAGCTGTGTGATGCCACAGCACTCTACTGAGGGCAATAAAGTGAGACTCTGTCTCTACAAAAAAAAAAAAATAGAGACAGAGTCTCACTTGTTGCCCTCAGTAGAGTACTGTGGCATGACAGCTCACAGCAACCTCCAGCTCTTAGGCTCAGATGATTCTCTTGCCTCAGCCTCCCGAGTAGCTGGGACTATAGGCGCCTGCCACAACACCCAGCTATTTCTTGTTGCAGTTTGGCTGGGGCTGGGTTTGAACCCACCACCCTCGGTGTATGGGGCTGGTGCCTGAGCCATAGGTGCTACCCTATTTTCTAATTTTTTCTTTTTTTTTTTTTTTTGTGGAGACAGAGCTTCACTCTATCATGCTTGGTAGAGTGCTGTGGAGTCACAGCTCATAGCAACCTCCAACTCCTGAGCTTAGGCGATTCTCTTGCCTCAGCCTCCAGAGTAGCTAGGATTACAGGCGCCCGCCACAGCGCCTGGCTACTTTTCTTTGTTTTAATTTTTTTTGCGGTTTTTGGCTGGGGCTGGGTTTGAACCTACCACCTCCGGCATATGGGGCCAGTGCCCTACTTCTTTGAGCCACAGGTGCCGCCAGCTATTTTTTGATGCAGTTTGGCCAGGGCGGGGTTTGAATCCGCCACCCTTGGTATATGGGGCCAGCGCCCTACTTGCTGAGCCACAGGCGCCGGGGAGATGAGGCTAGGTGCAGTGACTGATGTCTATAATCCTAGCACTATGGGAGGCTGAGTTGTGAGAGGATCACTGAGCCCAGGAGTTCGAGATGAGCCTGAGCAAGAGCAAGAACCCATCTCTACAAAAGGTGGAAAAATCATCTGGGTGTGGTGGTACATGCCTGTAGTCTCAGCTATTTGAGAAGCTGAGGCAGGAACATTGCTTAAACCCAGGAGTTTGAGGTTGCAGTGAGCTACAGTGACAACATTGCACTCTAGCTGGGGCAACAGAGCAAGACTCTTGTTCCCAGTAAATGAGTGAATGAATGAATGAACAAGATCAATATTAAGAGAACCTGTGATTAAATTTATAAAATCACAAAAAACAGGCTGTTTAAAGAAAAAAAAAAGAGATAGGCGGCGCCCGTGGCTCAACAGGCTAAGGCGCCAGCCACATACACCTGAGCTGGCAGGTTAGAATCCAGCCCCGGCAGCCAAACAACAATGACGGCTGCAACCAAAAAAGCCGGGCGTTGTGGCGGGTGCCTATAGTCCCAGCTACTTGGGAGGCAGAGGCAGGAGACTCGCCCAGGAGTTGGAGGTTGCTGTGAGCTGTGTTGCCACAGCACTCTACCCAGGGTGATAGCTTGAGGCTCTGTCTGAATAACAAAAAAAACCCTAAAGGACGTAGTTGAGTAAGATGAACATGAACTAATCAATATATACCAGGAGATGAGAGGAGACTTCTCAATACATGAGCAAGTTAAATTTGGGGCAAAAATGGGCAGCAAACTGGTACAATTTTTAGCCTATATATGTAACCTAGGCTACAAATTTTAAGAGCCATGAGTAGCTTAAACCAGGAGAGCAAGTGTTTGGAGGATGCCTCAGCATTGAGCATAACATGGAAGAGGCCAACTCTCACATTCCACAAACTACTTCCCCAAGTTTGTCAGACACCTGCATCAGAATCAATAGGGATTTGGGCTAGCTTCTTTGGATGTATGAACTATAAATTTATCAAACTATTAGTCACTATGGATCCTTTGTTCTGTTTTGTTTTGTTAAATTATTATAGAAAGAAAAAGATGACAAGTGGAAAAGAGGGAGTGAACTGATTCAAGAGAAAAAAATGGAACCTATTATTTTTGAGAAAGTGAAAATGGTATGTGGAAAAATATTTGCACTGTGTGAATGGCCTCAGGTATGTTTATATGTGTATAGAGGAGGAGTGGTATTGATACCATACTGCACCATTGCACCTTGGATGCAAGGTTTGCACATCTGGATCCCATCGCCTGCTGCCATTTCTGCTTCTCTCCCATTACCTGTTGTTGCCTTATCTGTTCTATTACACTTCTCTTTGGGGCCAGATCAGACCTTGGGAAATGCATCTGTCCACCGAAGCAAGAAGCACATTCCAAGCAGAAAGCCAAGGCTGCCTGCTGTCTGGCACCTTCTGAGCAGATGCTACCTCCACATTAGTTCTCTTGTCAGACCTTCTGAATCTCATTTTCTTATTTCAGTTAAGAACTGTCTAGAAGTCAGGCCATACTAATGCACTTTAAATGATCCTTTCTTTTATTCTTGCTTTGACATATGAAGTAAACACCTTTCTTTTTCCATAGGACATATTGTGACTGTAGTAGTAGAGACTCTCATATAAGAAATCTTGGGCGAAAGGATTCTATTTACTATTGCTTAAGGAAGAGTCTTTTATCATCATTCTGAATCACATTGTGGACACAGTCACTAGTGATGTTGGCAGAATTAGGTAATCTTTAAACTGATCTCCCTTTTCATGTTAAAGTAAAAGGTGATCTAACCACTGGGAGATTCGTTGGCTCTTGGCTCTTGTATCATCAGACACCTACCTTTAAATTCTTGGCTTTTCTTGGTACCAAAAACTGCTATTTCTGTTGGATCCCCTGATCTGTGGTTGTCTTGGTTTCAGAAAGGTTCATCTCTTCAGAATGCCAGACAAGCACAGATGATACTTTGCTTTTTCACGTAAGGTTTGGTTTATGCACTCATGACTCTTGACTTGACTCTTTCCCCTGATACTTCCCAAGTTTTGTTTCTTTAGTAACTCTTTTTGAATAACAACAGCCATACCAAAGAATACCCATGGCTTTACAGTGGAGAGCGGGGAAAAGAGTTCAAAAACACCTGCTTATTTCTTTCTATGACATATTTTCACTTAGCCACAGAAAAAAGAAGATCCACAGCTACCTCGGAAAAGCTCCCCGAAATCCTCAGCACCTGTCATGGATTTGTTGGGCCTTGGTAAGAGTTAGATTTTTCAGCTCCTGTATTCTTATAAATTTTGATGAATTATAAGTGACGCTGGGAAAATAGGATTCTCCAGTTTGTGTCTTCACCACTAAGATTGTTCTCTCACATTCTTCCTGTTATGTTCTATGAGCAGTTGCTTTAAAGAAGTGTCTACTGTGACATTTTTCAGAGTGACAGTCCAGGGTAGTGGTTAAGAACATGGCCTTTGGAGCTAGAGTCCCAACTGTGCCGCTTACTGTTTGTGTGACTTTGGGTAGTTTCCTTAACCTGTGAACCTTACTTTCCTAATATACATACTGAGGATAGGGCACTTAAAAGGTATTGTTGAGAAGATTAAATGAAGTAATGCCTTTAAAGCTCTTAGCCCATGCCTGTATCATACTGAACACTTAATAAATGTTAGCAGTTTTGCTAAACAGCACCTTGAGCCTCATGCCATTTCCCTGCACTCCCTGCCCCATCGCTTTCATTTGTCAGGTGCAGCCTGTTTCTGAGATGGCTTGTTACCTCCTGGTCATTTTCCTCCAAAACTTTGAAATACTGAATTAGTGTCTCTGCCCTTTCAGAAAACAAGCTTGATTTCTACTTTTCTCAGCACGGATTGTTATACTTTGTTTCAGTCCACTTCTGCTGATTGAGATTATTGCCTGTTTAGGCTTCTGATTTCTGTGCCTTTCATTACTGTCTGCAAATGAATCCTATACACCCTGCCCTTCAGATAACCAGCTGTAGTGCCCATGAAGCCTTCAGGCCTCAGTTTCTGCAGCCTATGCCTGATAGCTGGGCTTCCTCAAAATGCTCTTGGGTATGTGAGGTGAGGCCTCTTCTGAAAAGTCCCATCTAAGCTAGATGGTTCCAGGACTCCAGATTTTCAGGTCCACAATGGAACTTCTCTGCTTTTCCTCTAGAATAGAAGGAAGGTTTGGGCTTAATGAGCTCTGCTACATTTTAGCTTTGATCTCTCTTTCTAGATACTCCTGTGGCCTGCTCCATTACAAATAGTAAGACCAGCAATAACCTAGAGAAGGATTTAGATCTTTTGGCCTCTGTTCCATCACCTTCTTCTTCAGTTTCCAGAAAGGTAAGTCCTAAAGATTATAGGCTCTTCAGGATTAAAGACCATTCCAGAAAAGGTGATTTTGATAACTTGATTATAGAACCAAGTCATGCTCCCTTGGTGCAGTTGGATTTTAGTTTTCTTGATTATTACCTTAGCATTGTGCCATTTCTGTCATATTGTAAGATTACTGTTCATACCATTTTGTCTCTTTCCTGGAAAGGGTAGACCCTTTGAGTTGGCCTCTATCTAAGGTGTCTGATAATGTGAAGCTGACATGTTTGGCGAGCACTTCAGCCTGAGTTACTGCCAGAGAATCAGATAATGAAACACTTGAAACTTTTTTTTTTTAACAGGTGAACAGTTTATTAAGAATTAAACAAAGGGGCTCGGCGCCTGTGGCTCAGTGGGCTAGGGCGCCAGCCACGTACACCTGAGCTGGCGGGTTCAAATCCAGCCCGGGCCCGCCAAACGACGACGGCTGCAACCAAAAAAAAAAAAAAATGGCTGGGCGTTGTGGCGGGCGCCTGTAGTCCCAGCTGCTTGGGAGGTGGAGGCAGGAGACTCGCTTGAGCCCAGGAATTGGAGGTTGCTGTGAGCTGTGATGCCACTGCACTCTATCCAGGGTGACAGCTTGAGGCTCTGTCTCAAAAACAAACAAACAAAAAAAACAAAAACAAAGAATTAAACAAAGGTATTATGTGATACAAACCTTTACAAGCAAGACACTCGAGATAGGTATAATAGTACTACTCACACAAAAACTTAAATTTCATCTCAAAAAAAAATCACAAGACAAAAGAGAAAGCAATTTCACTGTTATAAAATAAAATATTTCATGCAAAGTATTAACTCTGCCCCCCGAAAGCCCTACCTCCCAACAAACAAAAAACTATCTGGGAATACTGCTATGCTAACATATTAACCACAGTATAATCATTCATAGGAAAACAGTAAGCAATGAATTAAATTAAATAACAAAGTTCAAACTGTCATAAACTCATAGACCACAATGATTTTACAAAACAAGCAATTCCAGAAATCTTATAAACAATAAAAAAAAATATTTCAATATCATTCTACTTGATCTGGATACACCTGATATTGAAATTGGAGAAAATATATTGTTATAAAGAGAAATTACAAGCATGTTTCACTTATAGATGAGAATGCAATATCCTAAACAGTATATTGACAAGTTGAATTACAAAATTAATATTTAAGTAATGTACTTTGGTCAAAATTGAAAATACTTGAAACTTTTAATGGCTACCATTTGTAAAGTACCTGCTGTATCCTAGCCATAGTGCTAGGTGTTTTTTAAATATCATTTTGTATATTTCTTTTTTTCTTTCTTTCTTTTTTTTTTTTTTTTTTGAGACAGCCTCAAACTGTCACCCTGGGTAGAGTGCCATGGCATTACAGCTCACAGCAACCTCCAATTCCTGGGCTCAAGAGAGTCTCTTGCCTCCGCCTCCTAATTAGCTGGGACTATAGGCGCCTGCCAAAATGCCCGGCCATTTTTTGTTTGCAGTTGTCATTGTTGTTTGGCAGGCCCGGGCTGGATTTGAACCCACCATGTCAGGTGTACATGGCTGGCGCCTTAGCCCGTTGAGCCACAGGGGCTGAGCCTCATTTTTTATATTTCATTAATAATTTCAAATCTTAGGCCTGGGCGCGGTGGCTCACGCCTGTATTCCTAGCACTTAGGGAGGTCGAGGCAGGTAGATTGCCTAAACTCAAGAGTTCAAGACCAGCCTGAGCAAGAGTGAGATCCTGTCTCAACTAAAAATAGAAAAACTAGTCAGGTGTTACGGACGGTGCCTATAGTCCTAACTACCTAAGAGGCTGAGGCAAGAGGGTTGCTTGAGCCCAAGAGTTTGAGGTTGCTTTGAGCTATGATGCCACAGTTCTCCACTGAGGGAGATTCTGTCTCAATAATAATAATTTCAAATCTTCACCCCAAATCTATATAATAGATATTTTACAGGTAAGGAAACATTAGTTCAGAAAAGTTATGTGACTAGTCTCTGCTTATAAAACTGGGATTGAAATTCAGTTCTGTCTGCTATGTCATTTGTGGGCTATCATTTATTCCTACCAATCATGCTGTTTTGCTGAAGAGGAAAGACTTGTACCAGAGCTTAACTATCAAGTGTTTTTAGATATTTATATGATGAAAATGTTAACTTGAGCCATAAATTCTTATTACAAATGCAAGAAGCAGCAGAGAGGTGAGGGAAATTCTCAGAGAGACCCTCACCCTCATGAAAACCATTCCACTTCTCCCCCTGCCCTCTTTGCCCTAAGGTTGTAGGTTCTATGCCAACTTCGGGGAGTGCCGGCTCTGTTCCTGAAAACCTGAACCTGTTTCCGGAGCCGGGGAACAAATCAGAAGAAATAGGCAAGAAACAGCTCTCTAAAGACTCTATCCTTTCACTCTATGGATCCCAGACACCTCAGATGCCTACTCAAGGTAGATTTCATGGTCGTGATGCTGATGTGCCAGGTAGAGACATGAAGGCTTTCCTTCGGGATTTCCCTCATGTTTCTACCTGGGACGTCAGCAATTCCTGAACATTCAGGAATTGTTTGTTCTGACCGGGGACAGTTGCTTTGGGGGCTAGGACATCATATGCCAAATAAGCCTGAATATGACATTTCCTACTTTTTTTTTTTCTTTTTCCACTTCAGCTCTCCAACATTTCTTGTGAGGCCACAAAATATTAGCAGATAGATATTAATGTAACTCAAAGCCATACTCCTGTGTGACACCTGACTTAGGTCTGGATTTGATCCTTAAAGAGAAATCTTGTAGAGACCCTAACTACTTTACTGTGTAAAAGAGCATACTGAGTTTAGTCATCTTGACATATTATAGCTGGAAAGGAGTATCCAGGGAGAATTTGGGCTGCCTTTGTGTTCTTTCCTTTTTAACACACTTGTATGTATGTTCTCTTGGCAGCAATGTTCATGGCTCCTGCTCAGATGGCATATCCCACAGCCTACCCCAGCTTCCCTGGGGTTACACCTCCTAACAGCATAATGGGGAGCATGATGCCCCCTCCAGTAGGCATGGTAGCTCAGCCAGGAGCCTCTGGGATGGTTGCCCCCATGGCCATGCCTGCAGGCTACATGGGTGGCATGCAGGCGTCAATGATGGGTGTCCCGAATGGAATGATGACCACCCCACAGGCCAGCTACATGGCAGGGATGGCAGCCATGCCCCAGACTATGTATGGGGTTCAGCCAGCTCAGCAGCTACAGTGGAACCTTACTCAGGTAAGCAACCCCATTTCACATAGGACAAGAATTTTGAGCCTTCCTCAAGGTTGTCTCACTTTATGTCTCTCTCTCATCATTTGAATCCTTTCCAAGTAGATGAGATAATGCCAGAGACATTCTTAAGTTTGCTTGGGGTTTTTTTGCCCCCTAAAAGATCTATCTAAAGTCAGACTTTCTGAGGAGTTCTGTGTTCCTGTAGTATAAAGGCAACTGCTTAAACCTGAATCTTTCCACACATTCTCAAAAAACAAAAATAACACAAAACATTACAAATGAGAATGAAAATATTCTGACCACATCTATTAGATAGAATACTATAGGCTTCAAATGACATGGCAGTGGGCATATAAACACCCCAGGCCAGCAGAGGCAGCATCCAACAGGAATCTCTGTAAAAAGAAGAAGAGCAAGGGCCAAGAGGTGACTGCATCTCCTACCTACCCAGAGAAGAAAGACCATCTCTGATCAGAGATGTACTGAGAGCAGGTGGAAGACCTGGGAGGTTAGAATTCCAGTTACTTGGAGGATCTAAAATAAGGGACTTGAACTATATAGGAGTATAGGTGGTAGCCTCGGAAAAGCATTGCTTCTGGGGCAGAGGGGCAGGACTTAGAAGAAGGAGACAATCTGACGCCAGGCACGGTGGCTCACGCCTGTAATCCTAGCACTTTGGGAGGCCAAGATGGGTGGATACCTTGAGCTCATGAGTTCGAGATCAGCCTGTGCAAAAAAAGCGAGACCCCAAAAACTGAGGCAAAAGGATCACTTGAGCCCAAGGGTTGGAGGTTGCTGTGAGCTATGACATCAGGACACTACCCAGGGCAACAGTTTGAGACTCTGTTTTAAAAAAAAAGAAGGGCGGTGCCTATGGCTCAGTGAGTAGGGCGCTGGCCCCATATGCCAGAGGTAGCGGGTTCAAACCTAGCCCTGGCCAAAAACTGCAAAAAAAGAAAAAAAAGAAGAAGAAGGAGATAATCTTTGGAAACCATCTTTTGGTGGTGAAAGGAAAGAAAGAACTGAGAAGCAGAAACAAGAATCATGAGAACAGAATGTACAACATCCTCCTTCTAAAATAATCGTTTTGCTAATAGAAGATGGTGCTGTTGAACTAAGAAATTTGGCAAGTCTCCCCAGACCTTCACACCTGTCTATTATTGCTGATTTGGAAATACAAGATACTACCAAAATAACAGCATGGCACATCATGGCCATACAAAACACTATAAGAAGAAAATAGAAAATGAAAATCAAAACATTTCAGGTAATTACAAATTCTCTCTTCCAAAACAGTCGTGAAACAGAAGAAAATTGTTATGTAATCCACCAACCTTAATTAAATGTCCTTAAGCAGATATTCGCAGATCAATTTAAATCAGAAATTAAAAAACTTAGAACCAAAATGGATAAAAAAAAAAACCATGACGTTGAGAAATGAAATTTTACTGAAAGGAAAGAAAAAGACAAAATTATCTTAGAAATAGGCCTAGCACAATGGCTCATGCCTGTAATCCTAGCACTCTGGGAGGCCAAAGTGAGAGGGATCCCTTGGACTCAGAAGTTCAAGACCAACCCGAGCAAGAGTGAGACCCCATCTCTACTAAAATAGAAAAATTATCCAGGTGTTGTGATGGATGGTTCTAGTTTCAGCTACCTGGGAGGCTGAGGCAGGAGGATCATTTGAACCCAGGAGTTTGAGGTTGCTGTGTGAGGTAGGCTGATGCCATACTGAGTGAGACTCTGTCTTGAAAAAAAAAAGTTATCTTAGAAATAGACTGAACTACAAGGTATCCAAAGGAGAGTAGATTCAGTTGAAAAGATATTCGACATTGAGGAAAGGCACAAAATAGCCAAGAGAAAGAAAACTAAATATACAAAGGAGGCTTGGCGCCTGTAGTTCAGTGGTTGGGGTGCCAGCCACATACACCGGGGTTGGCAGGTTCAAACCTGGCCCAGGCCTGTTAAACAACAATGACAACTACAACAACAAAAAATAACTGGGCATTGTGGCAGGCGTCTGTAGTCCCAGCTACTTGGGAGGCTGAGGCAAGAGAATCATTTAAGCCCAAGAGTTGCTGTGAGCTGTGACACCATAGCACTCTACTGAGGGCAACATAGTGAGACTCTGTCTCAAAAAAAAAAAAAAATAGACACACAAAGGAGTAAAAACAAGAGTGGAAGTAATATAGAGGATAGGCAAAGAAAACCTGACAAGATATTTGGAATGCCCAAAGAAGTAAAACAAAATATGGAACAGAATTAATATATTTAAAACGATAATACAAGAAAACTTTCTAGAAATAAAAAACTTGGATATAGGCAGCGCCTGTGGCTCAAAGGAGTGGGGCACTGTCCCCATATGCCAGAGTGGCGGGTTCAAACCCAGCCCTGGCCAAAAACTACAAAAAAAAAAAAAACAAAAAAACAACTTGGATATAGTATTGAAAGAGCCCACCATAATGTGGGAAAATTGATCCAGAATCCAGTCAACTCTAAAACACATCCCAGAAAACCATGAGACTTTAAACAACAAAAAAAAAAAAAAGATCCTCAGGACTCTAGCCTTCTTCATACCTCCCACCAACAAAAATCTGTCACTTTAATAAAAACAAACAAATAAAAAAGGAACACCCAGGTCAATATCAGACCTCTTAACAGCAGAATACAAAAAAAAAAAAGGGGGTGGTGGTGGTGGTTATATTTTTAAGACACTGAAGTACATGCAAGAAAGATAATTATTTTATAGTCAGTCAGCTTTCTTTCACATACTGACACTTCAAAAGAATCCTAAATATGCAGGATCTCGGGGACTGTCATACTTCCAAGCTTTACATGAGATCTTCAATAGAAGGTAAAACTTCATTCATCTACAAGATGGCTGGGGTCATTTTTGGCAAAAGTATTGATGGTGAGCATCAAATGTTTAGTTGAGAATCTAAGACTAAAACAAAGGTGAGTAATAAGCATGGCAAAATATGCATTGTGTTCTGACAAACAGAAATACAACTAAAAATAACAGGAGGACAGTAGTGCCTGTGGCTCAAGGAGTATATACTGGGGGTGGCGGGTTCAAGTCTGGCCCTGGCCAAAACTGAAAGAAAAAAAAAATTAATTAAGTTTAAAAAAAAAATAACAGGAGGAAGGAGAAAAAAGGGGGAAAGTAGAATAAGTAATTGGTAGTTGAATAGGAAATAAGTGGAAGTCAAAGATTCTAATAAGCTGACCAATCAAATTATGGAAGCTTGAGTAAGGAAAAGGATGCTTAGAAGTATTTATTCATTTATTTATTTATTTGAGACAGAGTCTTACTATGTTGCCCTCGGTAGAGTGCCATGGTGTCACAGCTTACAGCAACCTCAAACTCTTGGGCTCAAGCAATTCTCTTGCCTCACCCTCCCAAGTAGCTGGGACTACAGGCACACACCACGACGTATTTTTCTTTGTTTTGTTTGCAGTTGTCATTGTTGTTTAGCAGGCCTGGGCCGGGTTCGAACCCGCCAGCCTAAGTGTATGTGGCCGGCGCCATAACCACTGTGTTATGGGTGCCAAGCTACTTTAAAGTTTTAGATAGTGGTAATCACTAGAACAAAAATATGAAACTTTATATATACCCAAAGAATTTTTTAGCATAGACTACAAAGTGCAGCAAATATTATAAACACAATAGAAATGTAGTATGATGCAATTAAGACTAAATTTATTAGTCAAATCCGGCAACTCTTCTGTCAAAGGAAAATGATGTTCAAAGTGGCTGACAAAACAATGCCTACTTTTAAACTAGATACAAAGGAGTGTACCTATTACAGCGATTTGACATGGAAATGAAGACTCAGATAAAGGAATAACGAAGGAACAGTGTTTGTATACCATGTACATGCTTGCACATGTGTGCTAGCTTATTGGGGTAGCATCAATGTGATGCTTCATAAACGTATTTTTATTTTTATTTATTTATTTATTTATTTATTTTGAGACAGAGCCTCAAGCTGTCACCCTGGATAGTGTGCCATGGCATCACAGCTCACAGCAACCTCCAATTCCTGGGCTCAAGCGAGTCTCCTGCCTCTGCCTCCCAAGTAGCTGGAACCACAGGCGCCCGCCATAACACCCGGCCATTTTTTGGCTGCAGCCGTCATTGTTGTTTGGCAGGCCCGGACTGGATTCGAACTCGCCAGCTCAGGTGTACATGGCTGGCACCTTAGCCCGTTGAGCCACAGGCGCCGAGCCGATAAATGTATTTTTATGTTTTTCCTTGTGGTCTGGAATAAATTATGTAGGATTGGTCTTTGAAGATTTTGTAGAATTTCCATGTGAAATTGTGTGGCCCTGTTGTTTTCTTTAATAGTAATTCTTTAATAATTTTCTCTGTTTCTTCTATAAAAGTCAGTTTTAGAAAACTGCATTTACCTAGATTATCCATTTCATCAAGGTTTTAAAATTTATCCGCAATTATGCCAAGCAGTCCTGTTAATTCTTTCAAAGAACAAGGATTTTGGGCGGTGCCTGTGACTCAAAGGAGTAGGGTGCTGACACCATATGCCGGAGGTGGTGGGTTCAGGCCCAGCCCCGCCAAAAACTGCAAAAAAAAAAAAAAAACCCAGGATTTTGATTTATTCTACATTTTTCTATTGGCTATCTCAATTTCTGGTTTATCGTTGCTATTTCCTCCCATATGTTTTCTTTTGGTTTATTTTGTTATTTTTTTTCTAGCATTCATAGATACGGCTTTAATGCATATATTTTCATTCTTTCATTTTTATTTGTGTAAGAAAGTTCTATAAAACCAAAGAGAACATGTCAAAGGGACACATGAGTCGCCTTCTAGAGGTTCTCACTGGCCAAATTTGGGATGATTTGAAGATCAAAAAGAATATTGATAGTAGGGGGTTATAGCACTTTGTTTTTTTTAATGTGGAGTGTATGCCTTTGCAAATGTTTTATTTTTTATTTTTTGTTTTATTTATTTATTTTTGAGACAGAGTCTCACTTTGTCACTCTTGGTAGAGTACTGTGGTGTCATAGCTCACAACAACCTCGAACTCCTGGGCTTAAGCAATTCTCTTGCCTCAGCCTCCCAGGGACTACAGGTGCCCACCACAACACCCAGCTATTTTGAGTGTCAAGGTATCACTCTGGCAGGGAAAAAAAAAAATCAATTAAGTTCATAGTGATATTTTTAAAAAAGGGTATGGAATGGAGGGAGAGAAAGCCTTTTGTAAAGAAGAATGACAGCTAATAATTGTAGAAAGAATAACATCTTCACTCATTCTCAGAGAAGTAGCCCTCAGCTTACTTATTAATTACAATGAAAAAAATATGGCCACTACTTTAGCCAAGTAGCCATAAAATCATAAAGGAAACAAGTTAAATCATGTACTTCCTGATATGTTGTATTAACAAGGATATAGTATCATCTACATAGAATTCTTGCCAGAAATATTAAACTTGGATCCAATCATTAGAAAACATAAGATAAATCCAGATTGAGGGATATTCTGTAAAATAACTGGTCTGGATTCTTAAAAATGTCAGTGTCAGAAAAAAGGGGGGAAAATAGTAGAGGAGCTATTCTAGGCTAAAGGTGATTAAAGAGAGATGGAAATGAAATGCCATGTGTAGGAGAATTTTGTATTGTTAGTTTTTTTTTTGTTGTTTGTTTGTTTTGAGACGGAGCCTCAAGCTGTCACTCTGGAGAGAGTGCTGGGGCATCACAGCTCACAGCAACCTCCAATTCCTGAGCTCGAGCGAACCTCCTGCCTTTGCCTCCCAAGTAGCTGGGACTACAGGTGCCTGCTGTAACGCCCGGCCATTTTTTGGTTGCAGCCGTCATTGTTGCTTGGCGGGCCCAGGCTGGATTCGAACCCGCCAGCTCAGGTGTACGTGGCTGGCGCCTTAGCCCATTGAGCCACAGGCACCGAGCCCATCAAAAAGTCTTTTAAAGTTTTACATAGGGAGGAGAGAAAATATGGCAAAATGCTAACAGTTGGTGAATTTAAGAAAGAGATATGTGGGTTTCATTGTATTATTTCAACTTCTTAAAATAATTTTCTTAAAAAGTTGATAGAAGAAAATTAGAGTTTCTCCTAAAAAAAAAGAACTTAGAGAATAAGCTAAGCTCAGGAAATTCAAAGCATTTTTCTTTGATAAGCTTTCTTCTGTTTGCTCTCAAAGACCAGTCTTTCAATCTAATTGGTGGAGAGAGCTTGCCATTCCCCTTCCCCTCCACCTTCCAGGCCTTATTCCTCTGATGCTTTTCCCCCAGCTCTTTCCTTTCTCATACACTGAAGACACGTTGGTTTGTTACTGTTTTGTTTTATTTTGTTTTTCATTTTGAAACGTCTAAGTTCCTTTTTATTGTTTTCCTCTGCAAACAAGTGAGTATGTACAGGCATCTTCCCTGATACTGACAGTATTAGCTCTCCACTGGAAATGCAGCAGGAGTGTCAAGTGAGGACTTTTCCTTCAGCTCTTAGGGTTGGCTGGGCAAGTTAACAGAAGGCCCCTTCTATTTAGCATGAGGGACTAGAAAGGAAAAAGAGAACTTCTCTTGCTGCTCTCCTGTTGACTAGATCCAGATATCTTCTTCCCCTCCCTGAGCATTAGTCTCTGTCAGCATCACATTCCTGACAAGTCCTTCATGTACATGGTCTAGAAACAATCTTGACTGCTAAGGTCCAGAGTGTACCACACATAACAAACTTTCCCTTTGTCTCATTCTCCCTGTCTCTGCAGACAGAAGGACTCCTACCCTGCCTTTTGCACTAATTGGCTGATTACCCACAGCCAGGTCTGAAAGTCTCCTCTCTCTCTTTCAGATGACCCAGCAGATGGCTGGTATGAACTTCTATGGAGCCAACGGCATGATGAACTATGGACAGTCAATGAGCGGTGGAAACGGGCAGGCAGCAAATCAGACTCTCAGTCCTCAGATGTGGAAATAAAAACAAAATACTCGTATGGCTGCCATTCTCCTCAGCCCTCGCTCTCCCTCTTTCTGTCCTTTCCCCAACTCCTTCCACTACCACCCCTCCTCTTTTCTGACTTTTCTCCGTTTGGTTTAGAAATTGCTCAATAAGTCATTTGGGATTTGGCATCCTGCCCAGCCCAGCCACTTCCCAAACGTGAAGACCTCTCTGTTGCTTTATGTTGTACGTGCCTCTCTAGCCATCCCGACTCCCTCCCAGGCTCTCAGCCCTTAGTCCTCCCCTGGCACCAGCACCTTAGAAATTGTTGGCAGAAAGCACTTAAACTGCAGGAGAAACGTGCATACCTTTGAGTACCTTCCTTCAAGGTTAAATCTCCTATCAGACTCTGGGAAAGAGTTCAGATGATGCACATAGGCAAAGAGGGTAAAGTTTAGAGGTCCTTCTGTACGTGTTAATAAGCTATTTCTAAGTGTTCAGATTTGAAGAGGGAGGGAACGTGTGGCTCATGATTTCATAGGATTGAAGAAAGTACTGAAATCAAATACTCCTTGGGTTTTGGATCGGGTTGGCTCTATCTCTGGAGTGGGGCAAGCCCCCTCCTATGTGGAAGAGCAGAAATATTAGTCTGTTTGCCCTGAGTTGCTTTCTGGCTCTGGGGGTTCAGGAGTTGCTGCTTCAGTCAGCCTTTGTTAGCACCAAAGACTTCATGAAGATCACACACAAACATGCATCCCTCACCCACCTCCTCACTGCCTTCCGTGAGATCTGGCTCCATGGCTGGAGGACCACCCCCTGCAGCGGGAACACACAGCTTAACATGTATACTCTTCATGTGTGTGTGTATGTGTGTGTGAGCGTGTGTATTTTGCCTCCCACCCCCTCCCCATCTGCTCTGGGTGTTTTGTTTTGTTTTGTTTTAGGTTTACAACAGAGAGGAGTTAATTTATCAAGAGCTTAAAACTGTTGCCAGTTTTTCTTGTAGTTTAAAAAATTGCTGTCTCATCCACAGCTCCCTTCCTCCTTTCCCATCTCCCTATCTGCCAATCACTCTTTCATGTGTATCCGGGGTGCTCTGTATCCCACCTTCCCAGGTGTGTAAGGCACACGGCCCAGACTGCATTCCTCTCAGTCATTGTTCACCCCACTTGAAAATTCAAACAAGAAGACTTTGCTTAAAAGATTTCATGTGTGGGAACCACAATTCCTGGTTGCCTTTCTCCTATGTATGTGTAAATTCCTTAATAAATATTGCAGGGAAAGTGTTTGTTTGGCTGTCACTGTGTGTCACTCTTGAAGGAGGGTGAGTTACATCCAGGTTTTTTGTTTTCCAGGGGCGAGTTACTTTGCTTCTTGTATTTTAGAAAATTCTGTGCTTCTCATATCCAGGGGCCAGGGCCGACCTCCAGTGGTCAGAAAGGGAGCACCTCTCATGGCATCCAGAGTTGTAACCGAGGGAACTGTGAAGATCTGCACCCGCCAGAGTCACAGAACATCAGAACCACCTTTCCCTCCATGCTCCGTGCTTGGCTGGAGTAGCTGAGAGTGAGGGAGAGGAAGCAGGTGGCCAGGGCTCTGCTGGAGAACCCTTGACAGAGCCAGTATTCGGCTCCAGGGGTCTGCGCTTCTAGCCCCTTGTCCTTTCCCTACACCATGACAATTAAATAGTTAAATTCCTCCCATCAGATCAGGAGTAGTTTTAACTGGAAAGGTAATTCCACCCTCACTGACCCTTCAGAACAAGAAATAGGAGCTGGGCCTCTGAGCCGGTGTCAGGAATTAGAGACAGAACATGCTGGAAGTGGTGTGAAATACAAAAGGCAAATAGTCCTTGGTTCATTTTCTCCTCCAGGATAGCACATTGGCTAAGATGGCTCTGGATCAGGCTGCCTATATTCATGTTCCTTCTTACTTTGGGACCCGAGCAAGCTACTAAACGCCTGTGTCTCAGTGGAAAGTGGAGCTAAGGGTAATACTTAGGGTGATAGGAGGCAATTCCTGTGGTGTGTTTAGCACAGTAGTAAGCCTTAGTGCTCAGATATTAACAAATATTATGTGCCACACCTCTGTTGGACATTAATTTGTTCAACAAATATTAATATTTAATAAATGTTGACAATGTGCCAAACACAGTCTTATGCTCTGGAGATAAAGCAATGAATAACTCTCCCCCCCCACCCCCAACCTCACGGGATAGTGTGGTAGGAGAGATGGACAATAAATAATAAACAAATTTATTTAATTCAGACAGTAGACCAGATAAGGGAAGAGAGTGGGCATGGAAGCTATTTGGACAGGGCAGTAAAGAGGAGGTTGCACTTGAAGTGAGACCTGAATAAGCAGCCAGTCATATGGAGCTCTGGATGGAAAGCAGATCCAGTGCAAATGTCTGCACGGTTGGAAATGGTTTGGGTGGAGGCATCGGTTTGGGAGGCATCAGGGTATGGATGCTATGTAGAGCCAGGAGACCCAATGAAGAAAGCATAAAGAAAACAGGACTGAGACTTGGACCCTATCAGCTTTTATAATTTGGGAAGAATAGAATAGATAAGAAAAAAAAAAAAGAATTTGACATTATTCCTGCTCTTAAGAAGCTCACAGTCTCACAGGACAACAAATTCATAATTTCTTTCTTTCTTTTTTTTTTTTTTTTTTTTTGCATTTTTTGGCTAGGGCTGGGTTTGAACCCACCACCTCCAGCATATGGGGCAGGCGCCCTACCCCTTTGAGTCACAGGCGCCACCCAATTTATAATTTCTTATATAGTGGATTGTGGGATCTCCTCTCATTGATGGGATGAGAGCAGCTGGCCCAGTCAAGGAAAGCTTCCTAAGAACAGTGGCACTTGAGCTGAGTCTTACATGGAGAGGTAGCTGTTAACTAGTGTGTGTGTGTCGGGGAGGTGTGGTGGAGCATTCTAGACCAATGGTTCTCAACCTTCCTAATGCCGCAGCCCTTTAATACAGTTCCTGTGGGTCGTGATGCACAGGTTGAGAACCGCTGTATCTAGAAAGTGTCATGTGAACAAAGATACAATAATCTACAAGAGCATAGAACATTTTGGGAAGCATAGATAGGTCAGTATTTCTAAGGTGTGGTGTGAGTCAGGGTGTGGTGTGAGATGTGGCAGAGGTGAAGTGGGGCCCAGGTCTTGGGAGGGGGCGTTGTAAAATTCCTAAACCCAGTGAAGGATTTTAGCCTGAAGTCTTACTAGTGAAATGACAGGGTCAGATTTGAGTGTTAGGTAGCTCATTCTTGTTATCACTGTGAACAACATGTTTGGAGAAGCAAGACCACACCTAGGGGCTTGTTGCCCGTAGCACAGTGATTATAGTGCCAGCCACACACACCCAAGGGTGGCGGGTTCAGATCCAGCCTGGGCCAACTAAACCACCATGACAACTGCAACAAAAAAATGGCTGGGCATTGTTGCGGGTGTCTGTGGTCCCAGTCACGTGGGAGGCTGAGTCAAAAGACTTGCTTGAGCCCAGGAGTTTGAGGTTGCTGTGAGCTGTGATGCCACAGCACTCTACCCAGGGAAACATGGTGAGACTCTGTCTCAAAAAAAAGACCACAGAGAGGGGAGAATGGGGTGGCTCAGAGCAGTGCATGAACTGATCACAAGGCATGTGAGATGCCAAAAGGTGCTCCACGGAGATGCTAAAATAAGCTTGGCAAAGACATCACCCCATGTTTGTCTAGAACAGTGGTTCTCAACCTGTGGGTCGCAACCCCTTTTTAACAATGAAAATACATTGCGTCATTAGGAAGGTTGGGAACCATTGGTCTAGAATATAGTATATAGTAATGGCTTTGAAACGTGCTATGGTAAGGACTTTCTTCATAGTTTTCTAGCATTTGCAACTACATTTTACCATGGAATCTATTTTTCTGGAATACCTAATGACCACAGAATACTATTTGAGGAAAGCGGAAAATTTCTTTAGGAGGTTGAGTTTGGAGATCTCAGTATTAGGTAAGATATAGGTTGGAGCAAGAGGAAAGAGTCAAATTTCCCATGGTTCTACATCATGTGAAAGAATTTACAAAAAGAGGAGAAACTGGCTTTTCATTCTGTGAGAGTGGATAACTAGGAGTTTGGTTTTAGTCATATTGAATTTGGGTTGCCTATGATATATCCGGCTTTGGTAGGCCAGCTGGAAATGAAATGTAAGAGTCTAAGGTCAAGGAAGAGGTCAGGCTGGAGAAATTAATTTGGGAATTAGCCCTTGGAGGGGGAAGTTGATGCCACAGGAGTGGATGGGATCACATGGTATAAATTTGCAAAATAAGAGTCCCTATTGGGCTGGGACAATTTGGGGGGAAATATTCATTTTTAATAAGAGGGGCAGCACATGTGGCTCAAAGGAGTAAGGCACTGGCCCCATATGCCAGAGGTGGTGGGTTCAAACCCAGCCCTGGCCAAAAATTGCACCAAAAAAAAAAAAAATAAATTATATACACACACACACATATATGTGGGTTAAGGAGGAAAGGCCCAATCAAGAGAGGCAATGTAGTGAGATGTGAAATAATAACCAGGGAGTTATACAAACCAAATAAAACCCCAGGAACATACAATGTGAAAGAACCCTAGAGATTAGGACATCTAGAAGGAGAGATAATCAGAAATGTTAAATCAGTAGGGAAATCCAGTGGAGAAGGATTGATGAAAAGGTTATTGAATTCAGCATTTGGAAACTTCTGACTGGGGCACAGTGACTGATGCCTATAATCCCAGCACTTTGGGAGGCCAAGGCAGGAGGATCACCTAAGGCCAAGAATTTGAGACCAGCCTAAGTAACATAGCAAGACCCCTGTCTCTACAAAAAAAAGTTTTGTTTGTTTGTTTTTTGAGGCAGCATCTCACTTTATCACCCTAAGTAGAGTGCCATGGCATAATGGCTCACAGCAACCTCAAACTCTTGGGCTCAAGTGATTCTCTTGCCTCAGCCTCCCAAGTAGCTGGGACTATAGGCACCTGCCACAATGCTCAGCTACTTTAAGGGATGGGGTCTCACTCTTTCTCAGGCTAGTCCCAAACTCCTAAGCGCAAGCAATCCACTGCCTCAGCCTCCTAGAGTACTAGGATTACCGGCATGAGCCACCTCACCCAGCCCTCAAAAAAAATGTTTTAATTAGCCAGACATGGTGGTACACACCTATACTCTCAGCTGCTCAGGAGGCTGAGGTGGGAAGATAACTTGAGCCCAGGAGTTGGAGGTTGCAGTGAGCTATTCCACTCCAGACCAGGCAACAGAGTGATACACTCATGAATAAATAAAGGACAGAAGGGAGGAAGGGAATTATGGAAAGGAAGAAAAGAAGGAAGGGAAGGAGGAAGGGAGAAAGGAGAAAGAAAAAGAAGAAAGAGAAGGAAGGGAGGGAAGAGGAGAAGAAGGAAGGACAGAGAGAGGAAAAAAAAAAAAAAAGGAAAGAAAAAGGGAAGGGAGGGAGGAAGTTAGTTGATCCCCTACCTTATGCCATAACAAAAAGTGCATTCTAGGGTGGCGCCTGTGGCTCAGTGAGTAGGGTGCCAGCCCCATATACCGAAGGTGGCCAGTTAAACCCAGCCTCGGCTGAACTGCAAAAAAAAAAAAAAGCATTCTATATAGGTTGTAGATCTAAATGTGAAATTCAATATAATAAAGTTCCCAAAAGATAATATGGGAGAAAATCTTCATGACTCTGTAAAAGAGAAGATGAGAGTTAAAAAGCACAAATCAGAAAGATTGACGATTAGTCTAAAATTAAGAACTGTTTGTTGCAAGTTTTCATTAAGAGGGTAGAAAGGCTTACTGTGGGTAAGAGGAGATATTTGAACAACATATGATAAAGACACATCCAGAATATACAACAACATAAAGAGTATATGAGAGTTCTCATGTGAAGAACTCTGGCAAAATAAGAAAACCATGGATAATAGAAAAATAGGCATTGAAATCCTGAATAGGGACTAAGGGGAAACACAAATGGCTAGCAAATACTGAGGGTGCCAAGAAAATGTAGCCACATTTTAAGTGATGTTATCTATGTGTTACTTTTCAAAGTTGAATGCATTACAGTAGCAATGAATAGTACAACATTGACTCAAAAGATGGCGTTAATCAAATGAAAGCCAGCATCACGCAACAGGCAGAACAGTCAGAGAAAATGGTGGAACCATGATTGTCCTTCAAGCAGCACAAGACCATTTTGAAGTGGTATTTGAAATTTGAGAACATTGTGGAAGTATGACAATGGAGTTGTGAGTATGGGGGACCTTGAAGGGGTACTATAGAAAACTGGCTTCCCCAGGATACTTGGGGAAGAATTCAAAACAGCATGTGCAGTGATTCAAGTGGACACTTCTTTTTTTGTGTTTGTAGGGACAGAGTCTCACTTTATCACCCTCGGTAGAGTGCCGTGGCATCACACAGCTCACAGCAACCTCCAACTCCTGGGCTTAGGTGATTCTCGCCTCAGCCTCCCGAGTAGCTGAGACTACAGGTGCCCACCACAATGCTTGGCTATTTTTTTGTTACATTTTTGTCCAGGACCGGGTTTGAACCCTCCACCCTCGGACTATGGGGGACCGGTGCCCCATTCACTGAGCCACAGGTGCTGCCTCAAGTGGACACTTCAGTCAACATTGTTCATGCGGTAGTTTGCCATAATCAGAATGTCTGGATGCTTTCTGATGGTACCAGTTTGAGCACTTCTTACAATTGCAGAAGTCAAAAGTGACTCATATTCATCTTTTGTTATTGCTATATATTGAGTATTAAAATTTTAATACATTTTTTTCCTTTCTTAAGAGGTGTGTACATTTTTTGGCATCCTCTGTACATGAAGATATGTTCAATCTCAGTAGTTGTAGGGGGAATAGGAATAAAAACTGTAATAAGATATTAATAAACACCTACTAGAATGCCTAAAATGAAAAAGATAGTTTAAGTGTTAGGAAGAAGGTGGTGGTGTAAGTTATGCCACCCATAAGAATACACGGACCCCACTTTAGGCTCAAATCACATGGTAATGATTTATTTACACCTGCACAGGCAGACCACCGCCCCAAAGGGCAAGGCCCAAATCAAGTGGTTATATCTGCACAGGCGGTCCGCTGCCCAAAGGGCAAGCGGTGGCAGAGAGAAATGCAGGCAGCTTTTTATACCCTTTTTGTGCTGATGTGGCAAAGCAAGCATATACAAAAGCGGAACATGGCCGGTTACAGGGTGGGGTTATAGTCAGGTAATTGGCTCAGGGTAGGTAGCCCAGTAACCAGGGGGACAACTTGGAAGGCCCAGTATTTTCCACCATTGTTTCAACCTGTGGCTAGGGAGGTCAGGGAACTCAGAGAACGTCCTTGTAACCTGTTCTTGGAATTAACCAAGGCGGGGTGGGGGGGGGGGTGTCATGCTGAGGACCAAGGCTGAGACAGGCTGAGACAGACGTAGGTTTTGGGGGTCTGTTGGCCTACAACAGTCCCCACTGGTCTTTTGGGGAATCAAATCCTTGATTCATCTGTGTCACTGAGGCTGATAATGGGTATGCAATACCATTAATTTTCTCATTTAGGGCTGGACAGGGAACTTTCATTTTTCAGGCTCAGGTGAGTTCAGACATCAGACTCTTACTTCCAGGTACAAACTCTCTGAGCTTTGCAAGGTTATGAACAAAGCAGTTTCAGACATTTTGGATGGCTTTACCTTGATTAAGGAGCACACATCCTAATCTCCTCTCTAGACAAAAACCACGGCAAAGATCTAATTACCTTGTCCAAGGTGAGGGGCTGCATCTAGAGTCTGTTCACCTTAGACATTGTAACAGCTTCATCTAGTATGAGATTTGTACTCTCTCCTCCAAATTTTCAAGGGCCATCCAGAGCTCACCGGACTGCCTGAACCGTAACCCTTTCTAAGGCACAGCTTCTCTGCTAATAGCTCTGGCACTTTCCGTTCCCCCTGCATGTTTCTTAGTCCAACAAAATGCCATTTTATCATTGATCTGTGGCCCACAGGCTCAATTCTTGAATTCTTGAGACCAAACACTCACTGAAGAAATTCCAGTAACAAAACTACAACAATATCCTTTCTAACATCTTTTCACTTTCCTCAGGTCCCACATGGTCGTGTGGCTGCTACTAAAGACAGACAGAAAACTAAAGGAGGTGGAAAACCTAGAACTTCCAGTTTTTCTCAGAATAACCAGGGGACAAAGTTGGAGCAGGGAAGAAGAGCACACTCAGATATTTGTTTCACCCCCATGAATCGGGGGGGGGGGGAACTCTACCTATTATTATTTGTTTCAGTTATTTTCTAAGCATTCACATGCATACAATTTCAACCTATTTTTTAACTAGGGAAGAAATTAATTTCTTACTTGAGCTGCAACTTAGCCATAGGAGGCAAACCAACACTTCCCTAGGCCCGGTGAAGGGAGGTCTAACTTCACTCTCAGAGTTCAGGCTCAGTTACACTATACTCATACACTCTCACACACTTTTAATAGACCTGCTGATGATCTAATGTCCAAGGAGTTGGTCAGGCTCCTTCTTCCACTAAACTGTAGGGGGATCCCCAGATTGATTATACCTTGCTTTCTGCAGGTGCCAATATTTTAGCACTGAGGTCTTAGGGACTGTGACTCTTCTTGGGTTTTCTACTCAGACCTTAATGGTACCATGGTGGTGGGCTAATATACATGTGAGTCTTTACTTTTGCCTGTGACATTTCCCCTTTTCCCAAAGTTCAAAAGTCCAATTAAAAGACAAGTCCCTCGAGGAGTTTCCTCAGGCTTCAGCTGTGCGTTGACCAGCCAGCTCCCAATATGTGGCTGGAGCAGGGCATGTTGACTGTCTTAAAAGTTACCTTTTAAGGGGCAGTGAAGTTTTATTCAGCCAGCTATGATGACTTCAGGTGAGGATTCCTTTCACCTTCACTGCTGTACGTGTGGTCAGGATGATGGTGATTCTAGACCTAGACTTGGTCTCCTTAATCCTTCAGAGAGAAAGGATGTTCAGATACAAAAAGACTAAACAGAACACAGTTAAATACTCCAGTGGACATTTTTCTTGTTACCTTTTCTAGGGTTTTTGTACAGTTACACCATTTACTGGGAAATTCTCATTTTAGATTTTCTATATAGACACAGTTGATAACATTTAATGCTGCCCAAATTTTCCCAGTGTAGCCAACAGGTGATTTTGTATACACTTTGACCAGTCTCTTAGTCCCATTTAACAGATTAGTTTAGTAAAACAGTTATGTCTTATTTTATGAGTTGACATTATAGACAAGGCTAGGATTTACATAGTTCACTGGATCACATGTAAACTTTTTCATAAGTTTTACTTAACCTGCACAGATATTTTACAAATATTTTAGACCCTTAGACCCTTTTAACGTTTGTCACAGAGGGCTATCATGGGACTTTCCTGTCATTCTGCTGGGGGCCCTCCTTTTTCATATAATTTGTGCGGGAGGCTCTTAGGGAATGGCATCAGTCAGGGTGCTGAGGAGCACTCCCATCAGGGAACCGGAATGTTGCAAGAAAACAGTGAATTAAAACAGACAGATATTTATACTAACAATATAGAGGAAGAAACTTCTAATTGCTGACAAGAACTAGAACTCAGGTGTCTCGAGGCATAGAATGCTGAGTTCTTGGGAATTTTTAACTATTTTACACTTGTTTTTTTCCTTCTCAGTTTAATGCAAGACTGTTTCGGGCCAAGATTAATCCTTTTAACAAACACTGAACAAACGACATAAAATGACATGGCAGACACAGGCCTGACATAAACAGTGTGCACTTTCATATTCTTAAAACCAGGACCAGAACACTTTTTCATATAGTTTTTAACAGGCATGAGGGTGATCTAATACCCTGGAGGTTGTTTGGATGTCCACTTTCAATTTCTGGTGATGGGTGCAAACACACATTTCTGGGAGCCCCCAATTGGTCAGTAGGGCCAAGGCTCCCCGTGCCTCTGAAAGTTTCTGACAGGCTAATAGCCTGGCAACCTGAGGTCCCTGTCTAAAGTTCCTGGGTTTTGCCTTCCCCTGGAGGCTCTACACAAATTACAACAATTGAATTCAACAAACAGTTACCTATTTTTCTAATAATTTATAACAAATCTGCAGACACTAGTCAAACTTAGATGTTAAAGTGGCTTACCTCCAGAGGCAGACTCACAGGTGAATTTAGGAGTGCTCGTCGGTCAGCCTCCAGGTTCTCTGGGGACCATGGGATGTTTCCAAGGGGCACCTCCCCTCAAAGGGACCACAACTTGCCCCATCTTGGAGGCCGCCTGAGGATCGGTAGAATATGTGCCAACCAGAGTAATGCCAAGCGGCTGCTGTTTTAAAAAGTAAAGAGGACTATATATATTTTTTCTCTTTAGTTCTAAATGAGTAATTGACCTTGTTTTTTTTTTTTTGCTGGCCAAGATTCATTAATAACATAGCAACCACAGGTTTTTTATAGGCAAAGGGAGGGACAGTTTTACCAAACTTTGTAGTAACTCTTTAATTGCTGGAAGGAGAGGGTGACATTTAAACTTGGAATTGACCAATCTTTGAAAGGAATTTTGACAAACTATTGGAAACAGCAAACGCAAATTTGACAAACAACTCACACACACCAGTTAAACAAACCGAAGACCCACTCTCTGAGAGTCCTAAAAGGAAAACTTAAGACTGACTAAAGACTACCAGACAAAACCAGGCTAAAAACAGACCAGAGACTCACTTCCCTGTGAGTCTAAAGAGGAGAAACCTGACAAACTGGAGAAAGGACAAGTAAAAGCAGACAGTTCAGACAAATCACTGGCATAGAAAGGGCCTACAGACTCATGCTCTGTGATTCCAAAGAGAAAACCAGACTGGACTGAGACAAACCAAATCAAACTAAGGACATCCCAGGAACTCGCACTTGCCGTGAGTCCAGGACCAGGATTAAGTCAGAGACAGACAGAACTAAACCAAAAACAGACCGAAGACTCACACACCTCGTGAGTCCGAAACCAAGTTTAAGTCGGAGACAAACAAAACCAAAGACAGCCCAAAGACTCACACTTAAGACAAACAAACAAAGCCAAAGACTTACACATCCCAGGAGTCCAAACAAGACAGACCAGATGACTTGCCTCCAGCTCAAGTCCAGACCAGATGACCCATAAACCCCGTGAGTCCAGACCAGTGACCCGCTACAGCATCCTGTGCAGGCCTGGGGGGTGGAGGGGGAGTTAATGTCACGTCTGACCTTCCCTCATTCCCAAACACCAAACAACTGCAATCCTCAGACGGAAATATACAGCTGGCAAAAGACTTAATGGGGCTGATGGTTCTTCCCCCCAAATCTCTAGAGAACAGACAGATGTTACAAACTCACCCAGGTGTTACTTATTAATCACCAACTTGGAAGTCTGGGACCTATGCCCAGACTCCACACATCCGAGGGCTCTAGGGCAGAGGAATGTCTCCTGAAGCCGTCGGCCAGTGGTGGGCTTAGGCAGGGGTCGGGGCGGGCAGCAAAATCTTGCTGGGGTGACAAATCTCACTGAGGAGGCAAAATCTCACTGGGGCCTCCAAATGTTGTAACTTACACCACCCGTAAGAATACACAGACCCCACTTTAGGCTCAAATCACATAATGATGATTTATTTACACCTGCACAGGCAGACCACTGCCCCAAAGGGCAAGGCCCAAATCAGGTGGTTACATCTGCACAGGCGGTCCGCTGCGTGGCAGAGAGAAATGCAGGCAGCTTTTTATACCCTTTGTGTGCTGATGTGGCAAAGCAAGCATATACAAAAGCAGAACATGGCTGGTTACAGCCATGGGGTTATAGTCAGGTAGTTGGCTCAGGGGGTAGCTGCGTGGCTGCTCAGTGAGGGTAGCCCAGTAACCAGGGGAACAACTTGGAAAGTCCAGTATCTGGGAAACTCTGCTTGAGTGAGTTTCCACCATTTTTTCGACCTGTGGCTAGGGAGGTCAGGGAACTCAGAGAACTTCCTTGTAACCTGTTCTTGGAATTAACCAAGGCCATGAGGGGTGGGGGGTGTCATGCTGGGGACCAAGGCTGACACAGGCTGAGACAGACTTGGATGTTTTGGGGATCTGTTGGCCTACAACAGTGGAACAATGGGAACTGATAGTAGTATAAATTGATACAACTAACTTTGGGGAATGGTTTAGTATTATCTACTGAGTTTGCTAGGTAAACATACTTACAACCCAACTATTCTCTCCTAGATATATACCAAATAGAAATACATGTACTTGGGTGGCACCTGTTGCTCAGTGAGTAGGGCGCCAGCCCCATAAACTGAGGACGGTGGGTCTGAACATGGTCCTGGCCAAACTGCAACAAAAAAAAATAGCTGGGCATCATGGCAGGTGCCTATAGTCTCAGCTATTCTGGAGGCTGAGGCAAGGGAATCACCTAAGCCCAGGAGTTAGAGGTTGCTGTGAGCTGTGACACCACCGCGCTCTACAGAGGGCAATAAAGTGAGACTCTGTCTCAAAAGAAAAAAAAGAAATACATGTACTTGAACATGGAGACATGCACAGCAATGTTTATGGAAGCAGCATTCATAATATCACCAAACTGGAAACAATTTATCTTCATTGGAAAATTGAATAAATTGGCTCGGCACCTGTGGCTCAATGGGCTAAGGTGCCAGCCACATACACCTGAGCTGGCAGGTTCGAATCCAGCCCGGGCCCGCCAAACAACAATGACAGCTGCAACCAAAAAGTGGCCAGGTGTTGTGGCGAGCACCTGTAGTCCCAGCTACTTGGGAGGCGGAGGCAAGAGACTCACTTTAGCCCAGGAATTGGAGGTTGCTGTGAGCTGTGATGCCATGGAACTCTACCCAGGGTGACAGCTTGAGGCTCTGTCTCAAAAAAAGAAAAGAAAAAGAAAATTGGATAAATTAATATACTCATACAATAGAATACAGCAGTGGGAATTATCAGACTACTATAGTTATATGCAACCACACAAAGATGTTGAATGCATGTTGTCATTTTTTGTTTTGTTTTGTTTTGTTTTTGAAACAGAGCCTCAAGCTGTCACCCAGGATAGAGTGCTGTGGCATCACAGCTCACAGCAACCTCCGATTCCTGGGCTCAAGCGAGTCTTCTGCCTCCCTCCCAAGTAGCTGGGACTACAGGTGCCCGCCACAATGCCCCGTCATTTTTTGGTTGCAACTGTCATTGTTTGGCGGGCCCAGGCTGGATTTGAACCTGCCAGCTCAGGTATACGTGGCTGGCGCCTTAGCCTGTTGAGCCACAGGCACCGAGCCTGTTTTGTTTTTTTGATAGTTTTGCTCTGTTGTCCCAGCTATAATGCAGTGATGTCATCCTAGCTTACTGCAACCTTAAATTCCTGAGCTGAAGTGATTCTTCTGCCTTAGCCTCCCAAATAGCCTCCAGGCCTAGACTGCTTTTTGTAGAGACAAGGTCTTGCTCTTGCTGAGGTTTTTTTGTTTTTCTTTTTGTGAATATTTCCAGAAATAGTTTATATTACCAATTTTGCACTTGATGATAAAAGTCACTGTACCCTTTATACTGTCTTCCTAATTAATGTATCACCTCAATTCCTATATTTATTTTATTTTATTTTTTATTTTTTGAGATAGAGTCTCATTATGTCACCCTATGTAGAGTGCTGTGGCATCACAGCTTACATTAACCTCAAACTCTTGGGCTTAAGCAATTCTCTTGTCTTAGCCTCCCAAGTAGCTGGGACTACAGGTGCCTGCCACAATGCCAGGCTATATTTTAAGACAGGGTCTTGCTCTTGCTCAGGCTGGTCTTAAACCCATGAGCTCAGGGCAATACATGTGTCTCAGCCTCCCAGAGTACTAGGATTGCAGGTGTGAGCCACTATGCCCAGCTAATTCCTCTATTTTAAAAGGTTTATAAGGGTGGTGCCTGTGGCTCAAAGGAGTAGGGCGCAGGGCCCATATGCCAGAGGTGGCGGGTTCAAATCCAGCCTGGGCCAAAAAAAAAAAAGGATTACTTTTTAAGTAACTTTTAGATATTTGCCAAGCATTCTCATAGGCAACAATCCTCTTGACAGATGGATTGAACCATTAGCCCCCATCCCTAATTTTCAGCCAAGAAATAGTAAATAAAATATTTAATAGGTAGTGAAGTTAGATCTTCAATTGTCTATGACTCTAGAATTCTTTGGTTCTTCCCCCTATCTTTGGTTTTTTACTACATCTATGTAATCTCAGTAACTGTAATATCAATGGCTGAGTACAAAAAAACACTCAAATTGATTGTTAACTGGTTGGTACACACTCCTATATCTGGGCAAGAAAAAGATTTTAGCCTCTTATTAATTATCCATTGATTATACCATGAATCAGGCTATTTTTGAATTCCTGAGCTCAAGTAATACTCTCCCCTCGACCTCTCAGAGTTATAGAATTAAAGCGATGAGCCATCATGCCCAGCCACATTTTATCATATGAAAGTATGTTATGACCAGGATTGTGGCTCATGCCTGTAATCTTAGCCCTCTGGAAGGCTGAGGTGAATGGATTGCTTGAGCTCAGGAGTTTGAGACCAGTCTGAGCCAGAGTAAGACTCCATCTCTAAAAATAGCTGGGGGTTGTGGCAGGTGCCTATAGTCCTAGCTACTTGGGAAGCTGAGGCAAGAGAATTGCTTGAGCCAGAGTTTCAGGTTGCTGTGAGCTATGATGCCACAACATTCTACCAAGGGTGACAAAGTGAGACTTTATCTTAAAAAAAGAAAGAAAGAAAATACATTATGCCCTTAAATACTTGAGCAGGGACTGCCTAAGAATGATAGTCTCCTAAAACCACAATACCATTAACTTGTCTATCAAAATTAGCAATAATTTTATATCACCTAAAATCAGTCCATTTTCATTTTTTCGCAGTTATCTCAAGAATGTCTATTGTTGTTTTTGTTTTTAAACCAAGATCCAATCTAGCTTTATGCATTGAATTTGATTAGTATGTTTATTTGGTTTTATTATTTATTTATTTATGAAGCAGAGTCTTACTCTGTTGGCCTCCATAGAGTGTTATGGCGTCAGAGCTCACAGCAACCTCAAAGGACTCAAGCAGTCCTCTTGCCTAAGCTTCTCAAGTAGCTGGGACCTTGCCACAATGCCTGGCTAGTTTTTCTATTTTCAGTAGAGACGAGTCTCACTCTTACTCAGGCTGGACTTAGACTCCTGAGCTCAGGTAATCCACCTGCTTCAGCCTCCCAGAGTGCTGGGATTACAGGCTTGAGCCGCCTAACCTGACCTTTTTTGGTTTCTTTTAGTTTGGAACAGTATCTCAACCTTTTAATTTTCCCATGACATTGACTTTTTGAAGGGCTCAACCCAATTATGTGGTAGAAGGGTCTGTGTTGTTTTTGTCTTCATAGAAACTAGAAGTTAGGTCTAGAAACTTAATTAGAGTCAGGTTAAATATTTTGGTCAAAAATGTCTCATAGTGGTGTAGATTTTTTCCCAATTGAAAATCTCACCCCGCCTGCACCCAGGTGGAATAAAGCCATTTTAATTGCACACAAAAAAAGAATGTCTCATAGTTTATTTTAGGTATATCATGTCACACTAGGAAGGAAACAGCACACAGAAGGAGGAAGCTTACACAGTCATTGGAAAAAATATGAGAATGCTTATGAAATATTGACAGTGCTCAATCAAGAAAAAGGTATAATTTAAGGCCTGATGACATTTATTGCCTTTATTGATGTGAATGCACCTACCACAGATTTTGGATTCAGCAGCTGTACATAGTTTTAATAGACAAAACTGAACATAACATTGGCCTTTCCTAAAAGCTGAGATAATAAAAATTCCTTTGTATAATGTGGAGATAGAACTCCAAGAGGAATTCTGGAATGAATTATCAAGTATCTCGTCCCCTTTCTCACCCTGCCCTTGACAGGGTCCTAAAGACATCCCTTTTACCAAAGTCTAGAGACAAACTTTGTTGCAAAAGTACTAGGATCATTAAAACATGATTTAATAAGGACTCTCTATAGGTCAGGAATGCTGGTAAAGTGTATTTCCTATTTTCAGCAGAATTGCTATGTTTCCTTAAGAGGTTGTAACAATGACCCCATTGTAATTTATGGTAATCAGAATGGATACCAAGATCTTTAGAGGTGGTTAATTAAAGATAGGGTCCTAGATAAATGGCAGATCACTAACGTTCAGCTTAATCTTTATTGCCAAAACTTCTCCAGGTTTAGAGATAAATGTCATCAAGATAGAAATGAGGCCCTGAATTCTATTGCTAGATATGAGCTAGTTCACTAAATGATGGAGAGGACAGGTATGCTGATGAGGGAGCCCTGCCAGTGCATAAGGGGCATGTTCCCCAAAGGAACATTTTATAATGGTTCCCCATTACCATTTTATATGGATAGCCATACACTGTAGAAACTACACAAATGTTACCAGACAAAGAGGGTCTGGCCCCTCTCACTATCAGCCAATATGCAGAAACAGGGATAGGTCCACCAAACTTTGTCAGATGCTGGGATTCTGGAGAACAGTGACAACAGCCTCTCCAAGACAGTTCTGTTTGTTCTTCCATTTCCAACATTACAGTTTTATACATTTAAGTACAGTTTAAAGTTTTATACATTTAAGTTCAAAGTGAAGACCATGTTAACCCTTATTTATTTCTTTTTTGAGACAGAGTCTTACTTTGTTGCTCTCAGTAGAGTGCTGTGATGTCATAGCTCACAGCAACCTCAATCTCTTGGGCTTAAGTGATTCTCTAGCCTCAGCCTCCCAAGTAGCTGGGATTATAGGTACTGCCACAATGCCCAGCTATTTTTAGGGATAGTGTCTTCCTCTTGCTCAGGCTGGTCTGGAACTCCTGAGCTCAAGCAATCCACCTGCCTTGGCCTCCTGGAGTGCTAGGATTACAGGCATGAGTCACTTGCCCAGCCCTCAAAAAAATGTTTTAATTAGCCAGACAGTGGCACTCACCTATACTCCCAGCTGCTCAGGAGGCTGAAGTGGAAGATAACGTCAGCCCAGCAGTTAATGCAAGGTACCTGCCACAATGCCCTAGCCTGACAGAGATCATCTTATTCTCACTATCTGGGCTTTCACAAACACTTGGGCAGCAAGTGGACACTAGCTGTTAGTTATAACTAATTCTTGGGTACTCATAGCGTCATTGTCCATTTGCGAGAGTAGGACCATATGGCATCCAGGTAATGATGGAGCATCACCATAGGTCCAGTGGAACCTTAAACCTCTCCTAAAGTAGTTCCTCAAGTTGCTGAGTGTCCACTTGGAAAAGGTGTCTTTAGCAAGTGATAGAATCCCCATTGGCTTGCTCCTCTGTGAAGTAAGGCCTGTTAAGGAAGCAATGGAGAAGAGGAAGCTCTGGGAGCTTGTCTCCACCAAAGCAATAAGTAAACACAGTACTACAGCTCTAGGGGAATTGCAGGGGTAAAGACTTCACAGATGTGATAGTAGTGATTGCTATCATCCATCCATTTAGCTTGTCAGTCTAGCTGGTGCAGAAAGAAGATGGGAGAATGACAGTAGATTACCCTTAACTTCATCAAGTGGGGATGCCCATTTCAGGTGCTATTCCAGAAGTCATTCCCTATTGAATCAAATATGGACAGTGCTAGACACCTGATACACAGCTATTAACATGACAATTTGGGAAAGGGGTAATCTCTCCTCATAAAAATGGCCAAAGTACTTTGCTTCCACTTGGTAGACCAACAGCATGAGTTTAGCATGACATCTGGGGAATATATCAGCTCTTGGATCTATGCTGTAAATTACTCTATGAAGGCTTTTACTGTCTCATTATGATGGTATGTTGTCTTTTCCAAAGATGGCTACACCAATATATAGCCCATCTCTCAAACTCATAATGTGACATTGGCATTCTTCAATTGAAAGGTGGGGTCTGTTTTCTCTGCCTTTGAACATGAGTTGATTTTTTTTTTTTGAGACAGAGTCTCAGGCTGTCACTCTGGGTAGAGTACTATGGCATCACAGTTCACAGCAACCTCAAACTCTTGGGCTTAAGCAATTCTCTTGCCTCAGCCTCCCAAGTAGCTGGAACTATAGGCACCTGCCATTCGGCTATTTTTGGTTGTAGTTGTTATTGTTGTTTGGCAGACCTGGGCTGGATTTGAACCCATCAGCTCCGTGTATGTGGTTGGCGCTCTAGCTGCTGACCTACAGGCACCAAGCCATGAGTGGACCTTTATAACTGTCTTGACTGATGGAAGGTAGCAACTATAGCACTGCATAACTTCTGATGCTAGGCCATAAAAGACCAAGGTGGCTCTGGCTTCCTCCTGCATCTTTCTGTCTCAGACTCTTGTCCACCATATTTTGAGGACATTCATACCACATGGAGAGGTCATGCATAGATGTTCTGTCCAACAGCCCGGCATAACCAACCTGGTAATGAATAAGCCTTCAGATGATTCTGGCTCTTTGCCTTTGATTCTTCCAGCTAGGTCCCTGTCATTGTGAAGCAAAGATGAGCTGTCTAAATTATGCCCTAATTCTGACTCATAGAAACCAAGGGGGATACGATAAAAGATTATTGTTGTGGCTCGGTGCTTGTACTCACCAGCCACATACAGCAGAGCTGGCCTGTTCAAATCCAGCCTGGGTCTGCCAAACAACAATGACAACTACAACCAAAAAATAGCCAGGCATTGTGGTGGGCACCTGTAGTAGTCCCAGCTACTTGAGAGGCCAAGGCAAGAGAATTGCTTAAGCCCAGGAGTTGGAGGTTGCTGTGAGCTGTGGTGCCATACCCAGGGCGACAGCTTGAGGCTCTGTCTCAAAAAAAAAAAAAAAAAAAAAAGATTTTCGTTGTTTTAAGCAGGAAATGGACAATATATACCATAATCTATAGGAGTCCTGTCATATCAGTGAATTATTTGAGGCATGTTGGGATAACTCCTTTAAATTGAGGAATAAGTTGCTAAATCTTTGCCTACGACTATTAAAAAAGAAGTACAGTCTGGGGACAGTGGCTCATGCCTATAATCCTTTTACTCTAGGAGGCCAAGACAGGTGGAGCCCTTGAGTTTAGGAGTTCGAGACCAGCCTGAGCAAAAGCAAGACCCTGTCTTTATTTTTATTTTTTATTTTTTTGAGACAGAGCCTCAAGCTGTCACCCTGGATAGAGTGCCGTAGCATCACAGCTCACAGCAACCTCCAATTCCTGGGCTCAAGTGAGTCTCTTGCCTCTGCCTCCCAAGTAGCTGGGATTACAGGCGCCCGCCACAACACCCGGCCATCCTTTGGTTGCAGCCATCATTGCTGTTTGGCAGGCCTGGGCTGGATTCGAACCCGCCAGCTCAGATGTATGTGGCTGGCACCTTAACCCGTTGAGCCACAGGCACCAAGCCAAGACCCTGTCTTTAAAAATAGCCAGGTGTTGTGGCAGGGGTCTGTAGTCCCAGCTACTTGGGAGGCTGAGGCAAGAGGATCGCTTGTGCCCAAAACTTTGAGGTTGCTGCTAGCTATGACGCCCTGGCACTCTACCAGAGCAACAAAATGAGACTCTGTCTCAGAAATAAATAAATAAATGATAATAAAAAATGAAAAAAGTACAGTTAATGGTGAGTCACTTTGGATTTGTGAAACACATGTGTCACACTTGGATGTGTTGACTTAAATAATCTTTTGGATAAACTACCTACTTCAAGTGGAACCCAGAATGACAGAGATCTCCTCTTGTTTGGGCTATAAGGCAGCTCTTCCCCTTACCCTTGTGGTTCAGGCAGATCACTAGCAGATCTGGAAACTGTATGGAGACTCCTACAAGTCCCAGTGAAAGAATCAGAAAGAAAGCAACTGTGGTTTTTGAAGTTGTGTCCCCCTGGGTAATATTCTACAAACTATATTTTAAGGTTTCAAGGTTGAAGATCTCAAAGCATTGCTAAAATCGAAGCTGTTTCCTATGAAGAAAAGATATATGTATGTGTATGTGTGTGTGTGTGTGTGTGTATATTTGTTTTGTTTTGTTTTGTTTTTTTGAGACAGAGTTTCACTCCATGGCCCTCGGTAGAGTGCTGAGGCATCACAGCTCACAGCAACCTCCAACTCTTGGGCTTAAATGATTCTCTTGCCTCAGCCTCCCGAGTAGCTGGGAGGGTGGCATTTATAGGCACCCACCACAACACCTGGCTATTTTTTTGCTTGTAGTTGTCATAGTTATTTGGCAGGCCTGGGCTGGAGTCGAAGCTGCCAGCTCTGGTGTATGTTGAGCTACAGGTGCTGAGCCGTATATGTATCTATATTGCAACTTGGAGTGTCAGAGGTGTCAGGAAACTGAAATAAACTCTCTTTTAAAAGAAATTGCAGGCTTGGAGCCTGTAGCTCTAGCGGCTAAGGCACTAACCACATACACCGGAGCTGGCAGATTCAAATACAGCCTGGATCTGCCAAACAACAATGACAACTACAACCAAAAAATAGCCAGATATTGTGGTGGGCGCCTATAGTCCCAGCTACTTGGGAGGCTGAGGTGAGAGAATCACTTAAGCCCAGGAGTTGGAGGTTACTGTGAGCTGTGTGCCATGGCACTCTAACCCAGGGTGACAGTTTGAGGCTCTGTCTCAAAAAAGAAAAAGACAGAAAAAAAGAAAGAAAGAGTTGCACAACTCTAACATACAAAATATCAGGATCACTGAACTCTACTTTGGGAGCCACCAAAAATGCAATCTTTGAGTCTGATAATGCCAAGTTTAGGTCTATGACAAATGTGGGTGAAAGAGAAAGCAGATAATGCACAATATAAAACATCACTGAAGGCTGGGCTTGGTGACTCATACCTGTGATGCTAGCACTCTTGGAGGCCAAGGCAGGTTGCTGTGAGTGATCCACTAGCATGGATCAAGACCAGCATGACTGGGCGGTCCCTGTGGCTCAGTAGGTTGGGTGCTGGCCCCATATACTGAGGGTGGCAGGTTCCAGCCCATGCCCGGCCAGACTGCCACCAAAAAGTAGCTGGACATTGTGGCGGACGCCTGTAGTCCCACTACTCGGGAGGCTGCGGCAAGAGAATTGCCTAAACCCAGGAGTTGGAGGTTGCTGTGAGCTGTGTGATGCCACAGCACTCTACCGAGGGTGATAAAGTGAGACTCTGTCTCTACAAAAAAAATAAAAGACCAGTGTGACCAAGAGCAAGACACTGTCTCTACTAAAAATAGAAAAACTAGCTGGGTATCATCATGGGTGCCTATGGTCCCAGCTACAGGGAGGCTGAGGCAAGAGGATCTCTTGAGCCCAAGAGCTTCTGGCTTCTGTAAGCTATGATACCATGGAACTCTACCCAAGGTGGCAGAATGAGAATCTGTCTCAAAAAAAAAAAAAAATCACTGAAAGTTCCAACAGAAATAATGCATACAGGCCAGGTGAGGTGGCTCATACCTGTAATCCTAGCACTCTGGGAGGCCCAGGCAGGTGGATTGCCTGAGCTCACAGGCTGGAGACCAGCCTAAGCTAGAGCAAGACCTGGTCTCTAAAAATAGCCAGGTGGGCTCGGTGCCTGTAGTATAGTGGTTACGGCGCTGGCCCCAAACACCGAAGGTGGCAAGTTTGAATCTGGCCCAAGCCAGCTAACCAACAATGACGACTGCAACAAAAAATAGTTGGGCGTTGTGGTGGGCACCTGCAGTCCCAGCTACGTGGGAGGCTGAGGCCAGAGAATCTCTTGAGCCCAAGAGTTTGAGGTTGCTGTGAGCTGTGACACCACAGTACTCTACCGAGGGTGACAAAATGAGACTCTGTCTCTAAAAAAAAAGGAAAAAAGAAAAAAAGAGTCTGAAGTAACTACAATTTTAATTCTGGATTTCTGTTACTCTTATGTAAAAATTAGCATAAAACTGGGTAGTTTTGGCTTGGTGCCTATGGCTCAACGGGCTAAGGCACCAGCCACGTATACCTGAGCTGGTGGGTTTGAATCCAGCCCCCAGGCCCACCAAACAACAATGGCGGCTGCAACCAAAAAAAAATGGCCCAGCATTGTGGCAGACGCCTGTAGTCCCAGCTACTTGGGAGGTGGAGGCAGGAGACTCGCTTGAGCCCAGGAATTGGAGGTTGCTGTGAGCTGTGATGCCACAGCACTCTATCCAGGGTGACAGCTTGAGACTCTGTCT
>CAUYON010029680.1:0-19221 GCA_963573935.1 Arctocebus calabarensis
TCGTTCAAGTGAAGGCTACAACCCATTTATTGCACAGGAAGACGGGGAAAGGGGAAAAGGAGGGAAGGGGAGGGAGAGGGTGAGGGGAGTTGGGACTAAGGGTGATATCACATGTGTGGTATGTATTTGAAGGGTCAGGAGAAAACTTCTAAATACGGATCAAAAATGTTTTCATATAGTAAACGAGAAAATATCATGAATGATATGTTAATCAGGTTGATAAAAATATCTCAGATTGCATGTGAAGCCCCCACACTGTACCCCATGATTGAACTAATGTACACAGCTATGATTCAATAAAAAAAAAAAAAAAGAAAGAAAGAAAAGAAAGATACGCATCATTGGATATGGCACAGCTAACTTGTATGGTGCATTGCAGATGTTGCTTATAGTTAATTTCCCCTAGGTGGCAATCTAGTCAAAGAAGTCAGGCAGGCACTTTATCGGAGAAATTTCATCTCACATACATTCTATTTTAGCTCTTAATTTCATCAGCACAGAAGGGAAAATGAGATTTGGGGACACAATATGATTTTAAGGTCTATTCTCAAAATTTCACAAAAGTGGAGAAGTGGATATCATTTTAAAATTTAAATACATATTTGAAAAAAGATATTTCAAAAACATTCATGCTGGGATTTTGGTTAATTATTAAAATGGGTGTGAAAAATGATACTCAAATTTTAACTTCTGGACTAGTTATTTATAGCTTTTCCCCTAAAATCCTTACACTGTTATTTCATCAAATAAAAAAAATTATTATCTTTAGATTTATAATTGTTTTTTTCCCCACCCTGTCCATAGTTGCTTCTTTGTGTCAACTCTTTTGTGTGATATTTCAATAGTGAATGTGGCAAGGTAGCTAGACAGAGCTCAGCCCACTTAAATCTTAGGCCTTTCCATAATAGGTTGAATGAGAAGATACACTACTATAGAAAAGCAAACAAGTTAAGTATAGATTAATGATATGGAGAGGGAATGATTATAAAATTCAGCAAAATAAGACTTTTATTCTTCCTCTTCCCACCATATTCTCACCTCAATACATAAATCTTCTAAACACTCACTTATACTCCCTTGAGGTTTGAATGTATATACTTAAGATTTCATTGGTCTGATGATTGCTGGTAACAGCAAGGCCCAGTTTCTGCTTTGAAACTTCACCTTTTGATTTTCCTTTGTTTTTAAACTTTCTATTGCTCCATCCTAAAACTTTCACTGTCTCAGAGATGTGGGGCAGGCTTGAGGAAGCATGGCTGCATCTTCTCTCCTCAGACTCATTGGAAGTATCCTATGATCCTCCAAAGAACAAAGAAAAAAAGAGGTATCAAAGTCACAATGTTAAGGCAGTTATTTGCAAGGAAACATCACATAAAGTATGTACGTTGACACTTTCAAAAGACAGTAATTATCATCATTACTATTTTACAGATCAACTTCAAAGAAATTAAAATCTCTCCTGATAGTTTAAAAGTCAACAATTGAAAAACCAAAGCCCAGAGTTTTCTTTTTCCTTTGTAAGTTCAATAATTGTTTGGCTATAACCTGCTCTTGATAATGAGACCAGTACTCTGTCTGCATTGGCTTCTTTGGGCTTGTACCTGCTCACACATACCATGAGAGTATTGCTGAATTCAACATGTGGAGTGGTTTCAAACTTAGTGAAGTTTATCTAACTAAATAGCCCCTGAGAAATCATGTATTGAACCAACTAATATCAACCTCTCAACTTTGTATCTGATACTCGGAGCAGAGGCCATCAGCTAAAGTTAAAGCTTTGGAGTTCAGTGCACTCACTAAAACTTTGGCCAAGCTTCCATTTGGATATTGGACAGGCTAATCTCTCTGCCTCTCACAAACTTATTCTTGGCCACTGCTCAAAATGCAAACGTCATCATCCCCTGTTATCTCAATTTTTCTATCCATCCTCTCCTAAGGGCTCATTGATGTCCCTTCTCTCCGACTCCTCACCATTGAGGAGTTACCTTCCAGACTCTTTCCAATGTGACCTTTAGAAACCTGCAATCAAACCCAGCTACATAATTTGTGGGACCCAGTGCAAAATGCCAACACAGGGCTCTTTGTGCAAAAAGTGTGGGGAAAATAGCTTTTACCTTTCTTCTGTGATCTCTTCCTAAACCAGTGATTAAAAAAAATATTATTATTTTTTAATGTCATATTCCTTTGGGTGTGAAGAAATATGCCAGGCAAGTACAGGCTCTCAGAGGTACCTGGTTCCAGCCCCAAACTCTTAAGTGTGAGATTTATATGCCTGACCTTGTCTGTCCCCTGGCTCTATGCCTGGACCCTAATGGGGGAGCAGTAGTCATTGGACAGCAGTGGGAAGTGCCTGACTGAAATCTGCCCTGGGAGATTGGGGAGGCAGGAGAAGTGTCACAAGGTTCCAAACCCTGACACATCCTCTAATATTCCATCAAAGTGCTTAATACACTCAAATTTAAGGATAGAATTATCAAGAATTTGAAGACGTTGTCTGCAGAGCCTTTAGACCCAAGGGCAAGGTTCCCTTTTGGGAGCCAGGACCTTTCTGAGGGCCTTGAGGGCTCAGTCATACCCCTCACATGGTAAACCACTCCCTCAACATTCTCAATCTTTTCAGAGATCAAGACTCTGTGTGCTTCATATTTGATGCTCCTCAGAGCTATGTTGTTCCTTGGAAGCTGCCTGAACATACATGCATTGCTTATTTTCTCATGCCCATGGGAACCAGAGTCAGGGTGGAAGGAGGCTCAGTTCCCAGCTCCACATTGCTGGATGCCTTGTAAAGAATTACTCTTCCAGCCTAAGGTAAGTGAAGTACCTAATGTAAAATGAAGTATTTTGTATCATTGTACTTGAACCATAGTTCAACCCTAATTTTCTGGGCTGGTTCAATAGAAAGACAAAAGATAGGATATTTCAAGAAAGTAGTTTAAGGAATAGATCATGAAATGTATATATTATTGATTATAGTGAAGCCAGAAAAGATGTAGTAGACTGAAAGAAAAAAGAGCATTGGAAGGTCTGGGAATCTTAATGAAGTCAGAGAAAATTTGTAGTGAGCCTACCTATGGCAGTCTACATTGTCCTCCTTTTCGTCAGTCTCCTGTATACTTTCCACCTTCCATTGATTATTTTATTATCTCTAGTGTACCATCTTCCTCTCCACCTTCAAACTCTCCCATGCCCCAGTTACTTTAGACATCTATACATTCTCTGCCATTGGCCTTTGACCTCAATCCCATTGGTCTTTAACCCCACTTTAATGATTTAATTTTTTTGTCATATCCTGAGCCTTGCTGTAACCTCAATCATCAGACCAATGAAATCGTAAATTTTAATTTCTTACTTTTTAGCAATTTTCTTTTCTTATTGTTTTCTCTAATCACGAACACTCACAAAGAGTGACACATCTTTTCAGAGGAGAGATACAGATTTGTTGGATGCAGTAGAGATAGGCTTTTGTTTTCTCTTCAGGTTTTCAAATGGTCACATATTAAATTGTGACCATAAGTGCCTTATGTTTCATAGCTTTGTAGTTGATTTAATGTACTTTTGGTAGTATTATCATAGTTCCAACAATTTTATTCTCTCTCTATCTCTTTCTCCCTCTCCCTCTCACACACACACATGCTTACATATTTCCATCTTAGAAATTTGAAATGAGGAAGCATAGAATTTCTTCTCTACCCTCTGTCCTGACAATTCTTTAGGTAGGCTCACTACAAATTTTCTAACTTCATTAAGATTCCCAGACCCTCCAATGCTCTTATTTCTTTCACTCTGCTACATCTTTTCTGGCTTCACTATAATAAATAATATACACATTTCATGATCTATTCCTTAAACTACTTTCTTGGAATATCCTATCTTTTGTCTTTCTATTGAACTAGCCCAGAAAATTAGGGTTGAACTATGGTTCAAGTACAGTGATACAAAATACTACCAAAGACTGCATGTTTAACATGTCTTCTTGTTTATCTAATTTAATTTTCAAAAGATCTTATGTGGTAAATATATTTATCCACAATTTATAAATAAATAAATTCAGCATCAACAATCTTCAATTATTTATTCATGTTATTTCTGAAGTTAAAATTTGTGACTCTGAAACTTTAGTATTTGAAAATAATTATCAAAAATCTTAAAGAAGATTTATGGATCCCACTCTAGAGTTTGTCATTTGGTAGGGCTTGCATATGGTCTAAGATTCTTTATGTTTAATAAACTTTCCAGATAATTCTGATAGTGATGTTAACTTGAGGCTTCCATTAAACCTTCTTTCATTGGGTCTTTATTTCCACTTCTCCCCCATAGAGAAAAGGCTGGCCAAAAGGGGAAAGACAGCTTGGGGAGTCTTCATTCTTCCTTTTGTTTCTTGGCCAGCAGAACCATCAATACTGCCTTTTTCTGATCAAAATAAGATTAGAATTATCTGTGTCCAAAACCAAATTGACTTTGAAATATAAGTCATTCAATGAATAACAAAATATTAGCTCTCAAAATCAGTCAATTATATGACAAATAGTTTAAATTACTGAACTTGAAAGTCTAATGCTTTATATATATTTTTCTTTTTCTTTTCTTCTTTTTTTTTTTTTACTGATTTTGATCACTGGGACATTAAGTAATAATTTTCTGATGAGCAATGATACCAAAAAACTGTTGCAACACTTACAGTTCTTACCATGAAGTAGCAAAACATATGGGGACATGTGCTGATTACTCTGCACATTTACTCATTTAGTGATTCTAAGTTAGATAAACAAGATTATGAATGTTTTTATAGTAAAATATTATTGAAAAATCCTACAAATACACAATTTTTTTTTGGCTGGGGCTGGGTTTGAACCCACCACCTCTGGCATATGGGGCTGGCGCCCTACTCCGTTGAGCCACAGACGCCACCCATTAATACTCAATTTTAAATGTGACTAGCAAAAAGAACAATAGCAGATATTTTGTTTTTGTTAATAAACTATGATTTTTCTAGTTTGTTAATGATGTATGCATTGTAAACAGTATTGCCTTTGAATGTCTTGGCCTCTATGTGCACAACAGGGACTTCCCATCTTCCATAATTTCTATACTTGCATTTTAACCCAATTTAATGGCATTCATATTATTCAAAAGCCCAAGTGTATCTGAAAAACCTCTGAAATGTTATATTCCATTCCTTTTCCCCCTTATGTCAGTGGTTGCTTTATTAGATGTAGACAGCTGGGACAGCATATGTTTCTTTAAAAGAAACCTTTAAAACTTTAAAATTTGGAGAGCATACTTTTAAAATCCACAAGGGTGAATTTTATTTTTTTATGGGATGTAGGAGAAGGATATCTGGAAGGATTCAAACATCAACACTTGAAGGTACGTTGCATCAGGAGTCAAGTCCAAAGATGTTTCCATTAACTTTTGATGCTCTTTTCTATAAATCTTTCAAATTAATGGTATTGTATTTCTTCATTTACAAATCAAAGATAATATTGCTTGCCCTGTCACCTTAGAGTATATTCTTTTAAAGACCACATGAAGTGATGAAAGAAAAGGCATGGTGTAAAGGGTGGGAGCCAGGAGATGGGAGAGAAAGGAGTGTTTATTGAGCGTTGTGTTCCGGGCATCATGCCAAGCACATCACATACATTTTCCATTTAATCCTCACAATCTGTTCAGTAGAATGGACATAGTATCTCTATTTTAAGGAAAAGATACCAAGGCTCTAAATAATGAAGTTTGCTTAAGACCAAGTAGTAAATTGTGGATTCTTGCTTAGCAAATTCTGTTGGTTCTCCTTCCAAATGTTTCCAGATTCTAACCAATTCTTCCCACTGCACTATACTGCCCTGGTACTAGCTACCAACAATTCTTTCCTAGCTTATTGCAATAGTTTAACTTTTATCTTATTTTTGCCTCTGTTTCTGTATAGTTTATTATTGATATAAGTGGAAGCCTTATCAAATTTGTCAGCTCATACACACCTCTCCTGAAAATCCCTGGATAACTTTCTGCGTTCATAATAAATGCCACAGTCCTTAATATGTCATAAAGCACCTTAATTATTTAGGTTTCCATCTCCTGTTAATTCTTTACCTTTATCTTTTTATCATTCTGTTCTGTGCAGGTTGTGATGCAGCCACACTGGCCGTCTCCCCCATGCAGTGCCTCAAATGTTCCAACATGCTTCTTTTCTTGGGGTTCATGTCTTTCCACCAAAAATTGCTCTGGTTCCAGATGTGCATGTGTATCTTCTCCTCATCTATTTAAAGCCTTTGCTCAACTGTCACCTTCCCAATGCGGCTTTCCCTAAATTGTGTCATACTCTCACTCTTGAAACTTCCGCTCCCTGCGTCATTATCTCCTTGCAACCTGTTACCATTTGCCATATGGATAAACTTTATTAGTGACCATTTCTCCCATTTCTGCAATAGCAGGTAAACATTGTGAGGCTCTCATGTGTTTGTACACTCCAGCACCCACTTGAGTTTGGCCCACAATTTGAGCTCTTTTTCTGTAACTGCCTTTGGCCAAAAGGGATTTGTCTCATCAGGCTCAGTGCCTCCCCTGGGGGAAGCCACCATTCAGTGACTGGTGGGTAGAGGTTGAAGGCCCACACCCTGTCATGATCCAGGACAACTCTCAAAGCCTCTATCTCTCCGGAGGCCTCAGGAAACACAATAAGGTCTATTTTGCATGTGTGTTGAGATTCAGCCTCTCCCTCTGCCCACTCTGTCCCTGCACCTTCTTCTAGTTGTTCCTGAGAGCACAGCTGCAGTAGACCTCCCCCATGCAAATCTCCATCTCAACCCATATTTCCGGGGGAACCCAATCCATACCCCAGCATCTACATAAAGGATGGCATACAGTTCAAGCTTCAATAAATACCTTTTGAATAAATGGATGAGTAGAAGGATAAAATGAGATTGAATAAAATAGAATAGAATTAAGGATTTTTTTTTCTGAAGTTAAAATAGCCTCTTAAACCCTGTGACTTAGAATAATTTACTTAAAACAATCCATGAACAAGATTGTAACAGTACCTTTCTCAGGTAAGTTTTAGGATTAAATGAGATAAAGCATATAATGCCCCATCATAGGGTCTGCAATTTATGTTATTAATAGATACTATTAAAAAATAATTCGTATTATACATTCATATGTGCAAGAAATACTGTCAACTTTCTCAGTGGAGATTTTTTTTTTCTTTCTTGTAGCTTGTGCAAATCTATTACCAGGTGAGAATAAAGGGAAGAAAATAAATGGAGACACCTCATTTTTATCATCCATAGGAAAATACACATTAGAAAGAAAGTGAGAAGTATGAAAAGACTCATAATGCATATGGGGTAAATAGAGTAAATAAAACTATCACCATGGATGTGTGGATCAGAAAAATAATGTTATATAGCAATGAGCATTATAATTCTCAGTGGTTAAAAGGGCAACTTGTACAGCCCACTATTTCTAGACTGAGCTTAATACCATTCAAAGCAGTTTGTCATCAAAATGATTCTAATAGACATGCTTACAGTACTATTTCATGATCTCCCACTGAAGTTTGTTCCAGTGCTTGGTCATTTGGTATCATCAGGAGAGTCTCCTTCAAATAACTTTCACACCACTTCCAGAACTTTCATCTGTTCCATGCAGTTTTGGCCACCATACTAATGTAGGCTTACTGATCTTTGTTCTTTGAGCCTCAATTGGAGTACTTTAATTAATCAGAAAGTTTTTTATTGTGCTTTGTGCCAAGTATTGGGCTGGGCATGATGACAGGTTTTAATTCATGATCTTCCTTCCTGTTTTCTGACCTCTTTGGAATCCTGGGATCCCTTTCATCTTTTCTAATAGTTTTATTTTCATTTTTGTCTTCCTCCTTTGAATGAGCTCCAATTTCTCTACAACTTTCATAAATGCTTTAGGAAAGGCTTGATTATAGCCAAATATGGAAGAAAGATTACTACTCAAGATAAGTTAGTCATACTCCTATTAATATATTTCAGCAGAATGTTTGCTTTTTAAATAATTGCTTTATGCTGCTGACTCATCCAATTTGTATTGTAGGATGAGTTTAAGCTATTTTTCTCCTCAGTACTTGAGCATGCCAAAATCTTCCCTTTCTTAAAATAATTGAATTTGTGCTTCTTTCTTCATTGTAATCTTTTACTTACATTTATTAAATTTAGTCCTAATTTTTTAAAATTACTTTTAACATATTTAAGTTGAATTCTTATTCTTTGTTAAATGAGTAATTTTCCTACCTCCTTCCTCATTTAGTTCAGTTATATTTAACCCCAAATTTTCCACCTGTTATAGATTAAGCAGTGTGTTTAATATGAAGGCTATAAAATGGTAAACACAGACTGTATTAAGAAGTTTCTCCATATTGAGGCGACAGAAGATATGTTACAGTTCAAGGGTGAAGATTGAGGAATGCCTAAATTTGTAAGGAGGTTCCCATAGTCATCTTGGAGGTATGCTTCTTGATGATGTTAACTTGAGCTTTAAAGATTGAATGGAAATTCAGTAACAAATAATATAGGAGGACAGCATTCCAGGCAAAGAGATCTATTCAATAAAACTTTGACAGGCTTATAACAGTAAATATTTGTGGGGACTACAAAGAGTTGCTTTATTACTATTGTAAAATTCAAGTTGAAAAATGGGGAGAAATTTAATAAACATCATTTCAGTCTCACTAAGGAACTAATAAAATATATAATATTCAGTATCTGATGGTTGAATAGTCAGTACAATCATATTTTATTACTCACAGATTTCATATGTGTCAATTCATCTACATTCTAAAATTTATGTGTTATGCCAAAATCAATACCTCTAGTATTTTTGTGGTCTTTGGTAGACATGTGCAGAATAGTAAAAAATCTGATTGCCCAACTTGCGCATTCCAAAATTTATTTGTTACACTAAAATCTACACTCTCAGCACTTATGTGCTCATTGGTAGACATGTGCAGAATAGGGGAAAAATTTGATGGCAGGACTTGCATTCCCAGAAGAGGTCATGCAAGAAGATGCAACCTGGAATTTCGGCTCTCATGTTGTAAACAAGCATCACTTTCAAGGTGAATTTTGTGCCTTTTCCCCCGTATTTTCATACTTTTTGTTGGTGATAGAATTGCTTAAAATTGCCTAAAGTATGGGCCCGAAGGTATAGTACTTATATGTGCTTTAGTATCTCTAAGTGCAAGAATGCAATGAAGTGTTGTATGGAGAACATGTGTATGTTAGGTAAACTTCCTTCAGGCATGGGTTATAATGATATTGAGTGTGAGTGTAATGTGAATGAATCAACCATGCACAACACATAAGGTGTCTATGAACAGAAAGATAGGCAAAACAAGGTATAATCGATTGGTTACCAAAAATAATGTGACCGGAGACTTGTAAAAACCTAATTCTGTATTTTCCCTATTAGCAATGGTTCAGCATTTGCTAATTCAGTGTTTTTGATAACTTTAGAGAAAATAACTACCATGAATAATAAGAAAAAAGTGTATTTATATATTTTGCAATATATCAATTGGTCAAGAAAAAAGCAATTAAAAAGGCTAAACTAACAAGAAGTGAGCTACATCTTCAAGCAAAAACACTGAAGTGCCTAAACTTCTCAATTCCTTTAATATAGGGAAGCTATCTCACCTGACAATTTAAATGTAGTGTCAGTACTCCCAAGCTATGCCAATGAAGTTTTTTGTTTTTCTTTTCTTTTCTTTTCTTTTTCTTTTTTTTGCAGTTTTTGGCCTGGGCTGGGTTTGAACCCTCCACCTCCAAAATGAGACCGGTGTTCTACTCCTTTGAGGCACAGGCGCCACCCTTGTTTATTTGTTTTTTGAGACAGAGTCTCACTCTGTGGCCCTTTGTAGAGGACCCTGCATTGTGTAACTCACAGCAACCTCAAACTCTCGAGCTCAAGGGATCCTCTTGCCCCACCCTCCCCAGTAGCTGGGATTACAGGTGCCTGCTACAAAGCCACCTCTCCTGGTCTGCAGCTAATGAAGTTCTGAAGTGAAAGGTTTTATTTGTATTTATTTTTGTATTTAAACTGTATTTTTTTATTTGTATTTAATCTATTCTGACTAATCAATTTGCCCAAATTCAAGTATTTTTCTATGTATAACACACACTTTTATGCCCAAATTTTTGAGGGAAAAATAGGACATACGTTATACATGGGTATTACTAATTCCATATCTATATAGATGTTTTTAATTTTTTTTATTTTTGCTTATGCATTGAAAGTGTACTCCTAGGAAGTAATAACATTATCCATATGCAAAATTATACACTGACTTACAGTAATGAGTACTTTAATAAGTTTTATTGAACTTACAATGAACTTGCAACAAAGCATTTTCAGCCAATGAAGAGTGAGTTATTTCTCTTTGTATTCTTAGGCAAGATCTAGCAAACTATCTTATATTTTTACGAAAGGTATTTGAAAGTCCTTTGGAAAAATGTTGAAATGGTTTTCACAATACTGCAAGCATTAACCTTTGAATTGAAGTAAAAAATTAAAATGAAAGATTGTTTTTCCTGAAAGTTTGGGCCAAACATCTAGGTGCACATTATAAACAAAAATAACAAATAGCAAAAAACGTTAACTTTGCAATTGCTTCGTCAATGAGTCTTTCTTGATGATGAAGACGATGATGGTGATCTTGATGATGAAAGGCAAAATAGCTCATGAGAAAATGGTGCCCATTCACTTTAAAAGTTATACCTATGCTAGAAAAAATGTATTCTTTGAGTATTTGTCCAATATAATTAAATAAATCTGATTCTTATTGACATGCTTCCGCAATGCAAGGCTCTGCTAATATCAATTATGGACAAGATAGCCCCTGCCCACAACAAGTTTAAACTCTAGTGAATTTATGACAGTAAAATAATTATTTACACGGTGTAAATTAAAGTGAATATCATAAAGAATTAAGGAATTCAAGTCCTGTGAATTTTAACGGTGATTAAAACCATAGTTGGTAATAAAGAGTAGAATATTAGTCAAAAAATAACTTTCATAGGGGAAGTGATGTTCCAGCTGACCTTGGAAAGAGCATATCCAAATTCAGGAAAAATCTTTGGAATACCATTGAGTGAAGCAAAAATATCAAGCTTCTAAATAATAAAAGTCAGATTTATCCTGAAGTCTTACTAAGGAATGTAGACTGAGGACACTGCCCAGGATGAGCCTTTCAGAGAGGTTCTGTCAGGTTCCCCCAAGACAATATTTCGGTTCATAGTTTACATAACTGCTGGTGGGAATGCAGTGTGTATAAAATCACGTGGAGCTTACTCAGAAGTTACATTAAAGCAGAATCACACCGAGGATGCAAAAATATATTTGGTTGTAGATTATAGAAACATAATCCCTAACCAGGTTAACGGTTATCTTATACATAGGAAAAGGCAAGAACTGGGGTTATTTATTATTTAAGGAATATAGTGACTCAGGTAACAGATATGTGGGAATAAATAAGTGCTTTATTCCGTTTCATCTCCAAAACATCTTTCTAGAGAGCTTCCTGCTGCCACAGAGTTAGGAGCTTTGTGAAAGTATGGGGGCGAGAAGAAATAATCAAACATAGCTTTTTACATTTGCTACTTTGTCTCACAATATGAGGGAGAGAAAGCATCCAAATTTGTTTGAGAATAGACTTTGCCAAGGTGAGAAAGCAACTAGAGAAGCACAAGTTGCATTTTTAAATGCAACTGGAGTTTTCTGAGCAGGGGACTAATATGGGGAACACTTGAGGAAATTTCATCCTATGGTGATGTGTAGGAGGTGGCACATGGAACAGATAAAAGGTTCTGGATATAGTTTTCAAGAGCTATTTTGCAGCCTGTGAAAGAATGGTGGCAGCAGAGACAGAAAGGGGGATGAAGTGAAGCCTTGCACGGTTGAACATATAGGAAGTTGAGCCTTTTGGTCTGTATTATAGAAGAATGGATGTCCCATTTATGGAAATAGGAAATTTAGGAGAAGCAACTGAGTTTGATTTTATATAAATTGAGTTTAAAGTGCCAAGAGACTTTTACAGTGTGCAGTTGGTAAATTGGACATGGATCATGAAAGCGATCGGAATAGGGTTATTAGGAAGACTCCTGCTTAAGAAATAATATTAAATCTTACAAAGTAAAAACAAACTATAGTACATATGTTACATATGCAGATATAGGCATATTACATATCATATATTACTGTGCTTTTACAATAAATTCTCAGTGTGAATTATATACAAAAACAGAAATAAAAATTAAATTTTTGAGTTAATAGTTATATAATTGAAAAGAATTCTTTAACTTAGAAGTCAGAAAGGGAAGAAATGAAAACTAATCTGCCTTTCCCCCCAAAAAAAATATTGATAAGCGGGATGAAAATAGGCTGAACAGTGGTAGAAATGGCTCAAAAATTCCCAAGAATCTTTCCTTTCTGTTTGCCTTCATTTTTTTTTAACATCTGTTGATGTTTTTTATTTATTTATTTATTTATGTATTTACTTTTTCCCATGGTGGTTTTAGCTGGCCCAGGCCAAGTTTGAACCCTCCAGCCTTGGTGTATGTGTCTGGCACCACCCGTTTGCCTTCTTTGCCTAGATTGCTGGTATAACAATTTTTCTACCCTCCAGCTCACTGATGGGCCATTACAATGCCAGACTGATATTTTAAAATTTCAGATGTAACCTTTGACCCTTTGTATGAACATATCCAGTGGCCCCCCTTTAACAACATTAAAGACCCCCCCAGTTTCATTCTCACCTCCCTAGGCTTCAAGCTCACTCCAGAGCACATGGCATTTCCTGTGTGTGAATGTTCAAACCTATGTAACTTTTCTGGTGTTACTATTTATGCCTTAATGCCTACATCCTGCAAGGTATGCCTCGCCTAACAAAATCTTGTTCAAACCTAAAGGTTTCAGATCAAAGGTTATCCCCTGAGACCATGTCTTTCATCTCTATCCCTTAAGCAGATATTCAGTCTTATGTTGCCCTAGCGGAGAGCCCAGGGATAATGCTGGTTAATAATTTCAATAAATTGTGGTATATGTACACCATGGAATACTATGCAACCTTAAAAAAGATGGAGATTTTACCTCTTTTATGTTTACATGAATGGAGCTGGAACATATTCTTCTTAGCAAAGTATCTCAAGAATGGAAGAAAAAGTATCCAATGTACTTAGTCTTACTATGAAACCAATTTGTAGCTTTCTTATGAGCACTATAACCCAATTATATCTCAAGAAGAAGAGTAAAAGGGAGAAAGAGGGGAGGGGAGGGGGGAGAATGGGTGGAGGGAGAGTAATTGGTGGGACCACACCTACCGTACATCCTACAAGGGTACATGTGAAATTTTCTAGGTGTAGAATATAAATATCTTAACACAATAAATAAGAAAATGCCGTGAAGGCTTTGTGAAGGCTATGTTAACCACTTTGATGAAAAATTTTCAAATTGTATATAAAACCAGCATATTGTACCCCATGATTGCATTAATGTACACAGCTATGATTTAATAAAACAAACAAACAAAAAACCGAAAACAACAACAAGAAAAGAATTCTATGCCCAAGTTCATTAAGAAGAACAAGTAAGATTTATCCCAGGGCAGGCAAGAATAGGTCAAAATGCCTAAATCAATAAATGTTATGTATTACATCAACAGAATAAAGAAAAAAAAATGCGATCATCTTAGTAGATGCATAAAAAAAGCATTTGATAAAATTAAACATTGTGATTAAACTCTCAACAAACTAAGAATGAAAGGAGTATACGTCAACATAATAAGGGTCATAAATGAGAGACCAATAGCTAAGATTGAATTTGGAAAAATAGCTATTGAATTTGGGAAATTAAAAGCTTTTCTTTGAAGAACTTAAACAAGGATCCTACTTAAATAGTAGTAAAATAGTCCTGAGAAATAAATAAAGGGCACCCAAACTGAAAAGGGAAAAGTCAAATTGTCTCTGTTTACAGAGGATGTGATATTGTATATAGATAACCCTAAGTGCTTTTCCCAAAAACTTTCAGAATTGATAAATAAATTCAGTTAAGTTCCAAGAAATAAAATTAATATGGAAGAATTCATAGTTTTTCTACACTAGTTTAAATAGAGTAGTGGAAAAAAAAAACCAAGAAATAAATCATGTTTATAATAGCTACAAAAAATATATAAAATACCTAGGAATAAATTTAGCCAGAGAGGTGAAAAATCTAAACACAGAAAACTAGAAAACACTGATGAAAGAAAATGAAGATGTCAACAAAAAATGTAAAGGCCATGTTTATAAGTTGGAAGAACTAACATTGTGAAAATGATGTAATACCAAAAGTTATCTACAAATTCAATGCAATACCTATCCAAATGCCAATGACATTCTTTTTTGTTGCAGTTTGGCTGGGGCCAGGTTGGAACCTGCCACCCCTGGTGGGGCCAGCGCCCTACTCACTGAGTCATAGGCACTGCCTCCAATGACATTCTTTATAGGAAAAAAAAAGTCAAAATTTGTTTAGCCTTACTGAAGATCCCAAATTGTCAAAGGAAACAAAAACAAACAAACAAACAACAACAAAAAAACAAAACTGACAAAGATGGAGACATCAAACTACCTATCTTTACAATATGCTATGAAGCTGCAGTAACCAGCTTAACATGGTACTTGCATAAAGACAAACACAAAGACCAATGGAACACAATGCAGAACCCAGAAACAAACCAGATATTTATAGCCAACAGATTTCTTAAATAGGTGGTAAGGGCATTCTGTAAGGAAAGAAAAATCTCTTCAATAAATATGGCTGGAAAAGTGTATATCCATATGCAGAAAAATCACACTAGGTCTCTATCTCTCATCATTTACAAAAATCAAATCAAAATGGATTAAAGAATAAAATGTAAGAACTGAAAGTTGAAAACTAGTAGAAGAAAACTTTGGGGAAATAATTCAGGACATTGGTCTGGGAAAAAATTGGAAGGGTAAGAGCTCAAAAGCACAGTGCTATACAAGCATACATAAACAGATGAGATTATATCAAGCTAAACAACTCTGCACAAAAAGAAAACAATTTGCAGAGTGAAGATACAGCATACAGCATGTGAAAAATATTTGTGAACAATTCATCTGAAAAAGGATTAATAACTAGACTATATATGAAACTTGGAAAGTAGCAAAAAATCAATGTGATTAATAAATGAAAAAGGGTCTGAATAGACATTTCTCTAAAGAAGACATACAAATAAAAAATAGGAATATAAAAAATGCTCAATATTAATCAGGGAAGTTCATATCAAGAGCAAAAATTCATTATCATCTCACCCCAGTTAAAATAGCTTACATCACAAAGACAAGAAATAACAGATACTGGCAAGAATGTGGCACAGGGGACACTTGTACACTGTTGGTGGGAATGTAAGTTAGTAACAGTCACTGTAGAGGATAGTATGGTGGTTCCTCAAAAAAACAGAAGTGAATCTGTTATATAATCCATCAATCCCACTGCCGGGCACTTATCAAAAGAAAGGAAAGACATATCTGTAATCCCATAGGCACTGCAGCATTATCCACAATAGCCAAGAAATGGAATCACCGTAAGTGCCCATTAATGGATGAATAAATACAGAAAATTTCATATATATACGCAAGGGAGTACTATTTAACCATAAAAATGAATGAAATCCTATCATTTACAGCAACATGAATTGGACTGGAGGTCATTATGTTTACTAAAATAAGGCAGGCATATATAACATATTCTTACTCATAGTATGAGGTGAAAAAAAATTATTTCAGGGAAGTATAAAGTAGAATGATGATTACCAGAGCCTGGGAAAGGAGTGGGAGATGGGATAAATATAAGTTGATTAATGGGTACCAACACACAGATAAGAGATAATTTCTGGTATCTGATAGCACACTAGGGGGACTATAGTTAATAACAATTAATTGTATCTTTCAAAATAGCCAAAGGGAAGACTTTAAATGTTTTCAACACAAATGACAAATGTTTGAGGTGATATATAACCCAATTATTCTGATTTTATTATTACACATTGAATGCCTGTATCAAAATTTTATGGGTACCCATACATACGTACAATTACTCCATATCAAGAATTCTACATGTAGGGCAAGCATACTTTATAAATTAAGAGAAAATAAAGACATTTATAAATATAGAAAAACAGAGAAAGTTTGCTATTACATGTGTCTATGAGAAAAAGTGAAAGAAAAATTTTTCAGGGTGACATAAAAACACCTCAGATACTAATTCTAATTCACTAAGAAATAGAGATAACCCCTTAGGGTAGTTCCACAGGCATTATGAAAATAGTATAACCATTATTTTATTTGTAGTCTCTTCTTATCTATTTAAAATGGCAACTCCATCAGCTAATAAGTATAAAAGTACTATGGCCTTGCTTAAAGCTGAACATCTGTAGTCTCAGCTACTTTAGAAGCTGAGCTGGGAAGGATCACTTATGCTAAGGAGTTTAAGTCCATCTTGGGCAATTTAGCAAGATTCTCTCTCTCAAAAAAGAGTAAAATTAAAAACTTCAAGTTTTGCATGGATAATTTTATACTAGTCATTTCTTGATATGTGAAAGAGACAGGCTTCAGGATTCCTGAGTATACCAAACTTCATCCATGCTCAAGTCCTTCAGTTGGTCTGAAGAACCTAAATATCTGGAAAGTTGGTCCTCCATTTATGCATTCTGCATTCCCCAAATATAGTATTTTGAATCTGAGTTTGATTAAAAACTGTCCACGTGTAAGTGGACCCATACAATTCAGACCCATGATGTTCAACGGTCAACTGTATAAATATGTGATATATATGATAGTTTGTATAAATAGAATTATGTTAGAATGGTCTTTATTTATTTCTTCCCTTTCTTTCCCTCCCTCCCTTCTCTCTCTCCCTCCCTTCTCTCCTTCCCTCCCTTCCATCTTTCTTTCTCTCTCTCTCTCTCTTTCTTCTTTTTTTTGTGCACTGTTGAAATCAGTGCTCTTGTTAGGCCTAATCTCTTATCACCTCTGCACTATGTGACAATTAATCTACTTAGTATCTCTATGGATGTGCCTATTCTGGATAATTTATAGTAATGAGAACCGCAAAGTATGTTCCTTTTGCTTGCTTTCTTTCATTTAAAATAACGTTATATGGTTCTTTAAATCATTTTGGCATGTTTATCATATTTATTAAAACATTTTCTCCTCTTTTATTCACCCATGCATGAGAGAGGAGAAGAGAAGGAAGACATGCCAAAGAAGAAGAAGATAGGGAGAATGCTTGTAAAGGAAAGTAGAGACCGTGAGACAAGTAAAAGAGGAGAGAGAAGTGACTCAAGGGGAAGAGGCAGCAGCCCAATCCGAGTTTTAATAATAGTAACAAGAATAAGAATAATGGTACCAACTATATTTGCCATGATTTGTCAGGTACTCTACTAAGTACTTGCTATATATTTTTTTTTTCATTTACTGTTCATAGTAACATGATATGGTAATTTTATTTCAGTTGCACAGAGGAGGAAACATGCTTAGAGATATCACATAACTCATTCAAAGTCAATAGAAATTGGTTGTAGCTTTTCTTCTGTAGCTTTTGTTCTTAACTTCTGTCTTACCAAGAAAGAGGTGTTGCAGAATTGCCACTGAGAATGAAGGTGAGAAGGGCATAGGGTATTCCTAAAATCCTATGGCCTCTTTGCCCAGCATAGATGAGTATGAAACACCTGAGAATGACTTGGAGTGATGTAATCTAGTGTGTTTGTTTTCTATGTTGTATCTTAATCCTGTTACTTCTGGCAAGGTATAGTGAGACCAAACCCAGATCAAGAAAGGTTTTACAGTTTTCTTATACTCCAAGTTCCTGGGGGAGAAGACAGTCACACAGGGCTATTCAGAGAAGTACAGGGAACATTTATGAGGCAATAGAACAGAGGGGAGCAATGGGCAAGCACTTTCATTGTGGGAAGGTCAGGGCTAACAAGTTTGGACTGACAAATTTAAATAATTTCAGCAAGCTCTGGAACCCAAAGGCTTAATCTAGTTATGCATTTCTTGCCCCTGGGGTGATTAGGGCAGGTGTATAGTAACTTGGATCATGAGGAGCATGAGAGCCTGATAAGGGAAGTGTTAATTATGTACTCAAGAAGGAGAACTGACTGGCTTCTAGCCAGACCCTCAACTGGATCAAGGCAGTATTTTAAAAACCATGTTATACAATGCTATACCAAATAGCCACAAATCTAAAAGATAAAAACAAGATAATTTGATATCTCACTATTCTGTAGGACAGAAATACAGTGGGTTCAGTTGATTCTTCTGCTTAGATATCAAGGCATTGGCCAGCCTGCATTACTTACTGAAGGCTGTGGGGAAAACTCGCACTCAGTCTCAAGTAGACTGTTGACATAATTTAGTTCCTTGTGGTTGTAGGACTGACATCCCTATTCCCTGACTTGGGAGTCTTTCTAGGCTTCTAGGATGTCTGTATTCCATAGGTAGTGATTTCCTCCTCATGTAGACTGTTGACATAATTTAGTTCCTTGTGGTTGTAGAACTGTGAGCCCTATTTCCTGGCCTGGGAGTCTTTCTCGGCTTCTAGGATGTCTGTATTCCATGGCTACTGATTCCCTCCTCCATCTTTAGAGCCAATAGTGGCTCAAATCCTTGTTAATTCTTCAAAATTCTCTGACTGCTGGTTCAGAACTCTTCTTTTTCCACCCAGAGAAAATCTCACACTTTTATTTATTTATTTATTTTTATAATTTTATTGAATCATAATTGTGTACATTGGTGCAATCATAGGGCACAATGTGCTTCATATATAATCAGAAATATTTTGATTGTACTATTACAGATAGCCTTCATGGCATTTTCTTGATCACTATATAAAAACATTGATACTCTACCTTTAATAAGTTTCACCAGTACCCTGCTAAGATGCACCATAGGTGTGTTCCCACTAATTGTCCTCCCTCCACCCATCCGCCCCCCCCCCCCCCCCCCCCCCCCCCCCCCCAGGCCCCTGACCGGTGTTTGTGGGGGTGAAGTGGGTTTTTTCCGGCAAAAGAAAACAAAAAACCCCCCCCCCAAACCCGGTCCTGGGGTTGGGGGGGGGGGGGGGGGGGGGGGGGCGGGGGGAGAAGGTGGGGAGGGAGGGCAATTGGTGGGATCACACCTATGGTGCATCTTAGCAGGGTAC
>CAUYON010029684.1:0-44481 GCA_963573935.1 Arctocebus calabarensis
GCGGGTACAAACCCGGCCCCGGCCGAACTGCATCAAAAATTAGCCGGGCGCTGTGGCGGGTCCCTGTAGTCCCAGCTACTTGGGAGGCTGAGGCAAGAGAATCGCTTGAGCCTAAGAGCTGGAGGTTGCTGTGAGCTGTGACTCCACAGCACTCCACCGAGTGCGATAGAGTGAACCTCTGTCTCTACAAAAAAAAAAAGAAATTGTGGAGGAATAAACATGACCCACTAATAGTGGTTTCGCATTGTGTGTGGGGTTTGGGGGAGAGAGTTTTCACTCTGTACCTTCAGTGTTTGACTCATGTGAATGTTTTCTACTCAAACAAAAATTTAAACATTTCTAAGAGGGTTGCTAGGTCTTGCAGTTGCTTCTCTGAAAGACAGTGCCCAGGTAGCACCAGCGCAGTGGTGCCCCCAGCTGCACAGCACCCAGGGTCAGACTCCGCTCTGCCAGTTGTGAGTGAGAAGTTTTAGGCGGTTATTAAGGCCAGCAGCACTCTGTGGAGGTGTTAGCGGAGTCAGCTTGCTTCTTCTGGCTTCTCCTCATGGAGTTGGGGCTTCCATGTTCAAGTTCTGACCAATCGTTTATCTTACTCTAGAGTATTTTGTGTCTTGCATTGCTGATGAAGAGTTTTTCCTGTTTGAGGTAGAGGTTGGACAATTTATTGTTCTCAAACTCACAAAAAGTGCTACATACGTTGCTGAATGTCCCTAGGAGAACTTGGGGGTGCTCCCCTTGACCCAGTCTTTTGACTGTAGTGAAATCCAGCATGTTTGCAGAGCCCTTGAGTCATAGAACTGGTGAGGCGACCCAGAGAGCATGTGGCTAGAGAGGGCCCAGGGGAGGGTACTACCCTGGGTGTAGGGACTGGGGGACTGGCTGCTGCTCTTTCTTGAATCGCTGGTTGTCCTGGGTTCTGGAGGCATGACCACAGACAGCTCTCCAGCCATGGCCCTGGAGAGGAGCTGGCTGAGGAGGTGGGGGGGGGAGCGCGGGGGTCCCAATCCTGCAGGGAGTGGGCGGTGGGGTCTTCAAGGCCAGGGCCAGGCCCTTATACGTGCGTCCCTCAGGCGTTCTGAGCATAGCTCCAGGCGGCCGAGGCAGGGGACTGTGAGGTGGGCCGTCCCAGGGCTCTAGTGTGTGTCCTGGTGACCTGGGGTCTCGGTGTCCCAGAAAAGCAGCCGAGGAAGGAGGGCTGGGGCGGTGCCTGGCCGGGAGCATGCGCCCGTAGCAGCCCTGTGCTGCATTGATCAGTTGAAGCCCCGCCCCTTGCCGGCAAGCCCAGCCCTAGACCTCCGGGCTCCTCCCCAGGCTGCGGCGCTGGCCCTGGCAGTGCAGTGCGGGGCTGGACTCCGCGTGGTGGCGGCGGCGGCCACGCCGCTCTCAGCCTCCGGTGCAGACATGGATCCCTCGCGAGCCATCCAGCACGAGATCAGCTCCCTCAAAGGTGCAGTCCGGGACTGGGCCCAAGTTGGGGAACGCAGACCATGCAGTGGCCTCTGTTTGAGGGCAGCTCCACAGGGTGGCGGGCAGGGTCTGCCGCCCGGGGGACAACTCTGGGGTGCTGAACCGGAGCCACGGGAGGACCCAGGCTCATCCTCGCCGGGCTCCACCTGGTGCAGGTCTTCCCTGGGCCCGCTCCAGGCCGCTGGGCAGCGAGTGTCGGGGGCGGGGCCGGGGCCGGCAGGAGCCCGGACTTCCAGCGTAGGGCCGGGGGTCACTATGTGGAGGCGCCAGCGGTCTGGCCCCTCTGCAAGTCCACACTGCGGTTCTTTGTCCTGGGGTTGGGGGAGCTGGGGGCTGCCCAAGTGCACTAACTGGTTGCCCTGGAAACCTGAAGGGGGCCTGGGGTGGGAGAGGAGGTGGCCTAGTCCGTGCCGTGCCCTGGCCCTCTCAGTGCTGAATCAGCTACTGCAGAGTGGGGGTAGGGGTTGGGGAGGGAAGGGGCATCCTCACAGCCTGTGGACCTGCGGGACGTTTGGACTTGGCACACGGGGTGGTGGTGGGCAACTCACAGAGGGCGTGTGCCGCAGGGGGTGTGTGTCAGAGTTGGCGGGCTGAGCTGGGAACATTCTGCTCCGCTCCTCCCTGCCCCCCCCCACTGCAGGTGCCTTGCTGTGGGCGGGGTCCCTCCAAGCCCCACCCCTTTTGGAGCTGGTAGGTGCTTTGGGTTGGCGGGGAGAGATAGCCTGTCGGCTAGAGCTCCCTGCAGGCCCTCTTGGGAGGAGGACTTAGGTCCAGTGGTAGGTACCTTGGTTGTGGCTTGGGACCATTATGGGACAGTGTCAGGGCCATGGGTTGGTTTCATCGGGGGTATGGAGACTTGGGTGTTAGGTTAAGGAATCTTATTGGGAAGATGGCATGGGGGAATGCAGGAGGTCAGTGTGGGGGGTGCTGAGAGACAAGTAAAGAAAGAAGGAACTTCTGTGGGTACAGGACTAGGCTGGGCTGCTGGGCTGAGAGCAGGCCTGGACCCCAGCTAGTACAGGTTCTCAAGCCACAGCCCTGGTAGTGTAGAGCGTCTGCAGGTGCTGCACGGCAGAGGGAGTGTGGCTGCTGCCTGGCCTGTGTCTCCCACTGTCCCTTGAGGTTGCACTGCACCCTCCTAGAGCTAGTATGCTGGTGGGGCTGGTTGGGGGTGGGGGAGAGTGGTGCAGTGAGCTGGCTGACCATCAGGCTTTGGGAGCAATTGTCTGTGCTCTCAGAGCTTACACACTGTGTGTGTGTGTGTGTGTGTGTGTTTGGAGGCTGCACCATAGTGCCATGGCGACGGCCCCATAAACCCGCCCCCATTTGCTGCTCCTTGGCCGCCTGCCTGCTGGCTGGCCAGCACCTCCCACCTCGAGATCCCCCACCTCCGCCCTATTTATAATCAGTTCCTGGGCTGCAGTGCCTGGAGGGAATGGGTGTGTCAGCTTGTGGGAAGCTTGTCTGGGTGAGGAGGGGGATCAAAGGGGTGTTAGGTGGAGTGGAGCCTAGGGATCTAAGCTGGGACCCTCAGTGGGGTATGGGGGTGGTGATGGGTGTGGCTGGATCTTTTCTTCTTCTTCTCTTTGGGGCCCTGGCTCTCCCCCTCTCCCCCCAGTGGTGTTCTCCCCCATCTCTGCAGCTAACCCCCAGCCTGGTACTGGGCTCTTGGGTTGCTCAGGGTGGGAGTCTGTGGGTGGCTGGGACTGGGTGACTTTGATTTCCTGCAGCAGCCGGGAATTCCCTGGCCTGGGACAGCTGGCCTGGGCTGCACAGGGGAGAGGCCCCATCAGAGCTGCGCCTGCTCAACATGCCCTGGGCTACCCTAATTGGGCCTGGAAGGGGAAGTGTTCAGTCCAGTGGCCACTGCCTCTAGGCCCAGCCTTTGGAAATTGAGGTTCTGACCCTTTGCCCATCTGATGGACAGTAACAGGGGTGCCTGCAGCCTGCCTATCCATGTTTTCTGGCAGCTGCCTTCTGCTGTCCCCTTGGAATTCTGATCTCCAAGGCCTAGCTTCTTTACATGTCCTCCCTCAGGCCTGACTGCCCCCTATTCAGCTCCGTGTAAAGCTATGAAGCCCTGGAGTCCACATCTCTGGTGGACTACCTGGCCTGAGGACCTCCACTTATCTGCTACAATTTTTTGTTCAAATTTTTGGTCTGTATCTACCACCTACCCTCTCCCTCCCCCCCCCCAGTCTTAGGAACTTTGGGGGAAGTGTTTAGAAACTGATGTAATTTCTGACACTAGAGTCGTGGGGCCTGGGAGGGGAAAGGGGCAGCTGTGGAGGTGGCTGCTGCCTTGAGGTATCCCGCACTCTGCGAGGGGCCCTGTTGGCCATGGGTGGGAGGGGCCGCCTATGCTGCTGAGTCAGAGGGGGCTGGCCCAGCGTCCTGAGGGCGGGCGGGCGGCGGGCAGGAGGCTCGCACAGGCGGTTGGGCAGGCAGCAGTGCCGGTTGGAATCTCAAGAGCCAGGGAGCCAGGCACCGGGAGCCATATAGTCCCAGAACCTGCGCCCGTGTGCTTAGTGCTCGAGCCTGCCTGCCCTGTGGCTGGCCCTGCTGCCCAGAGTGCCGAGGGAGCCTCCCCCGGCCTCCTTGCTGTGCCCCTCACTCGCCTACCTCTCCCGTGGGCCCACCCGGTTTCCTGGCAGCCATGGTGGCTGGCATGCTCCTGCCGCTGGACCAGCTGCGGGCCATCTACGAGGTGCTCTTCCGAGAGGGTGTGATGGTGGCCAAGAAGGACAGGCGGCCTCGCAGCCTGCACCCCCATGTGCCTGGTGTCACCAACCTACAGGTCATGCGCGCCATGGCCTCCCTGCGGGCCCGGGGCCTGGTTCGGGAGACTTTTGCCTGGCGTCACTTTTACTGGTACCTCACCAATGAGGGCATCGCCCACCTACGCCAGTACCTGCACCTGCCGCCAGAGATCGTGCCTGCCTCTCTGCAGCGTGTGCGCCGCCCTGTCGCCATGGTGATGCCTGCACGCCGCAGCCCCCATGTGCAAGCTGTGCAGGGTCCCCTGGGTTCCCCACCCAAGCGGGGACTGCCAGTTGATGACCCTGTCCGTGAGGAGCAGCGCATGTACCGCCGAAAGGAGCCTGAGGAGGGGGCACCCGAGACCCCTGTGGTGCCAGCTGCCATCCTGGGGACCCAGGCCAGGCCCGGCCTGGAACCTGGCCCAGCCACAGGTCAGCTGCATCCCGGCCCCAGCTCATGAGAGGCAGAAAGGGGGGGGTTCTGGCTGTTGGGACACCCCAGCTGAGGCCTGGTGGGCTGGGGCAGGCAGCACGAGCATAGGCACTTTGCTCACCCAGCAGGTGGCACTCTGTGGGTGGGTTGGTCCCTGGACCCTTGTGGCTCCTCCTCCTGTGTTGAGGACTTTGGGTGGGTCAGCTGAGGAGGAGCCTGTGGGCTGATGCCAGCCCATCCCCAGGCGCACCCTGGGTCTGGTTGAAGGGCCTGAGGGGCCTGAGTGGGGGTGGAAGGGACACAGCTGCTTAGCTCAGCCCTGCCCCTCTCCCAGCCCTGCCTTCCCCATTGCCTCCTGTCACTCCTCTCCCCATCCAGTGGCCTTTCTGGGTGGAAGGCCCTTTGCACAGAGGTACGGGCGTGCATACGAGGTGCGGGCACAGGACAGTGTAGCCTGGGCAAACCACTCCATGGGCTCTCTGAGCCTGTAGAGGGGTGACGCCTGTCCCAGGTGTTGGTATGGCTCAGGCCACATGGAGTGTTGGGCATCACCAGCAACTGGGCGCTTGACCAGCCAGGGGTGCTGCTTTGGGTGGGATGAGGAGGAGAGCAGACCTTGGTGGGTGCTGGCCCACTCTGATAAGCCTCTTTCAGGTGTAACGAGGTCCCATAATCCAAGGGGCCCCAGAAACCCCCTCTGCCCTTTCTCTGTGGCCTAACTCTATCCCCGTGCCAGCAGGACCCAGCTGGGCTGGTGTGGTGTGGCCTGAAGCTCTCTCAGGCACTCCTGGAGCACAGTGCCCTCAGGGCAGCCCAGGTTCCCCGGCACAAGGCAGGCTTGGTTCCTAATCCTCTTCTGTGCTCTTTAAGGTATGGGAGAGAGGCCTGGGCTGAGGCTAGCAGTGTGGGTAGGGGTCTGCCAGGATAGTGGGGTGAGGGGACTCAGGTCCAGGTCCAAGATGGGTGGGGCACAGCTGCTTGTATAGGGTGCTGAGTGGGATCTCCAGTTCTGGCCAACCTGGTCAGGGTTAGACCCATTAGGGTCTTGCTGTGGAAGCCCATCTGGGAAGGTCAGTGAGGTCAGGGGTGGAGGGCAGCTTCTGGCTCTCCTAATAGCCTCGGGCAAGTGGTATGGCCTCTCTAGCTCCTCTGTAAGTGAAGTAACAGTGTCTCCTGGAAGGAACCATGAGACAAAGCTCACTTAGCTGGGCACTTGGTTAAAGCCCTGGTGCCCACTGGTGTCCCCTGCCCCAGTGCCCCTGCCCACCCTCAGACACTTGCAGACTAGCCCTATCCCCACTCTTGGGCCCTAGGTGTGGAGAGAACCCCTCCCCTTTTCTCTCCTTCCCTGTCTGTGGCCAGGCAGGCCAGCTGGGTAGCAGTTGGTAGCAAGGCCAGGAAGGGGGGTCTGGGTGTGGCCATAGCAGGCAGAGGAGAGGGCACCCCCATCCCTGGGAGGTGACTCACTCTTCCCAGCCACAGCCACCAGTGGTAGCTCAGAGTTTCCAACAGGAAATGAGTTCCAGCCCCAGGCTGAGTCAGGGCCGGCAGGCGGGACCCCTCTGTCCCCTCATCCTTGCAGGGTGGGTTCTGGGTGTGGCTTAGGGCCAGGCCTGGGCCTCAGGCCACGTCATTGGCAGGGGTCATTATGGCTCAACATACAGGCTGGAAAAGATCTGAAGACACCAAAACCATTGACTCTAAGCATTTTAAAAGTGACCAAGTATAGGTGGCACCTGTGGCTCATAGAAGTGAGGGACTGGTCCATATGCCAGAGGTGACAGGTTCAAACCCAGCCCCAGGCAAAAACTGCAAAAAAAAAAAAAAAAAGTGACCATGTGGCAGCGCCTGTGGCTTAGTGAGTAGGGCTGCATGCACAGCCCCAGGCAAACTGCAAACAAAAAATAGCCAGGCGTTGTGGTGGGTGCCTGTAGTCCCAGCTACTTGGGAGGCTGAGGCAAGAGAATTGCTTAAGCCCAAGAGTTGGAGGTTGCTGTGACACCTTAGCACTCTACCGAGGGCGACAAAGTGAGACTTTATCTCAAAAAAAAAAAAGTGACCAAGTGATGAGCTACACAGACTCTGTCCTCACCCCTGAGGGCCCCCTCCAAGGCTGAAGGGCTGGCAGAGGTCAAGGTCAGAAGCTTGTGGGACAACTGCACTGGTCACTAAAACAGCACAGTTAGGTAGGTTGCCTGTGTCCATCAGGGATGGGTTTCGTATGTGAATTCCCTTTATATTTCAAATAGAAATGCTTGTCCTGGTTCAAAGTTCAGAATGGACTGAGAATTGTGTTGAGAAAAGATGCTCACTAAGCTTTGCTAACGTTTTCCACTCAGCAGGGGACTAAATGGACTAAGTCCTTGGTGGACTGCAGAGGACTTACTTGGGCCCTGACTTCCCTCTGTCCCCCCTTTGTGAAGGGGACAGGGAGGTAGACACAGATGGGCACAGAGCTGCCCTGCTCTTCTTCACACTGCCTAGCACACTGTTTGGAGGTGGGACCTGTGGGTCCAGCCAACTTTTTGTGGTGATCACTAGCTTTGCAAGTGGGTGGCTGTAGACCTCTGGCAAGTTTTAATGCAGTTATGGTGGGATTAGATTTACATTTTGTCCTGTTCTGTAGCAGCTAGGTGTAAAGGGGTGTAGAGGGGAAGCTGAGCAGAGACAGGAGGTGTCACCCTGGCCTAGGCCAGGATCACAGTGCCTGGGACTGAGCTCGTTGTGGGGTCTCACAGAGGAAGGGACCAGTTTGGGGAGCTGGTGGGGCTGGGGGTTTGTCGAGGCTGTGCTTCCATGTGGCTCATGGAATGCCACTGGGCACGTGGGTGCATGGAATGTGGGTGGGTTGGATGGCAGGGCTGGGCTGGTGGGGCCTGCAGAGGGACGGGGAGGCTGGGGGGTGCTGGGCGGAACCTGTGCAGTAGAGAAGACCAGTTTTGGGGGGGGGTGCAGAGGCCTCAGGGATTGCAGGAAGACAGGTCCCTTGCACCCCCAGACTAGTCTGCTTGGGCTGGTCAGACCCGTCTGTCTACACTGGGCTTCAGGTTCCCTCACTGAGGGATGGCCATGAGGAGGAGCCGCCAGTGCTGGGCGGGGAGGCCAGGGTATGAATGAGCCCTCCCTCTGCCTCCCACCGTTTCCCTCCTTCCTGCCTTGCCTTCCTCTCTGTGGCACTGAACGGCCTGGCCTGTGCTGGGCAACCATGGACAGGTACAGCATGGAAGAGCTGATTCAGCTGGGCCAAGGTAGGGCTAGGCAGGGCGGGGGTTGCAGGGCCAGGGGCTGCGGGAGGAGAGAGGAAGGGACTGCAGCCTCCATGGGGCTGGCCCTCCCTGGTAGCCATGTAGGATCCCTGATGGAGTAGCCACATGCAGATCTGTCTCTGCCTGGGGCCCAAGACACCAGAGCCTGTGGATGCAGGGATGGGCGTGGCTCCTCAGAGCTGCCCCAGGGCTGTGTTGTGTGGGTGTCCTGAAAGCCCAGGTCTCTGAGGCCTCCTACTGCAGCCTCTGGAAGCCAGGTCTCATGGGTTAGCTCACAGGCTTCTCTGAGGCCCCCTACGGCCAGATTGGAGGAAAAGGCCAAAGACCCTGCCTACTACTGGCCAGCTGCTGCCCTGGCTCAGTCAGTCCCCGCTGGCTTGCCTTTGGGGCAGTGGTTGTCCTCCTCTCCTCGTGGTGGCCTGAGCCAACCTAGCACCTGGCTGCCCAGAACTGGCCACCATCTGAAATGATCATCTGAAGCATGGAACTATAGAGCAGGTGGCTCTGGTGGGCCTGGCCCTTGTGACCCCACCCCATTGTGGCTTGTAGCCCTTGCACCTCGTGGGGGTCCTGCCTGCTCCTCCTTTTATTGGGTCTGAGGTCTTCACCTGTGTGATGCTCCACAGGGATCACTCAGGGTTCCAGGACAACTGCCCAAGGAAGTGCCCCCAAATGGCACGTCCTATGTCTGTCTGCTGGCCCCAAAGGGGTCCGGCCTAGCAGTCCTGGCTTGTGGGAGGAGAGGGAAGGATGTGCCCCAACATCCTGTTTCCCCAGGTGCATGGGGACCCGGCTCAGCACAGGATGTGCCGGCCTGCCTGCTGAGGCCCTCCACCCTCAGGCCTTCCATGGACTTGGGCTGCCGGGCTTCTGGGTGGAGTTAGGACAACCTCCCTCTCTGGCCCAGCCCACCCAGGATACCAGGAGGGGCTTGGGGTGGGAGGTGCAGCTCTGTGCTCCTTGGGTCTCTGGTCAGCAGTGTGACCTTGGGGATTCCATCCTGTCCACCCAGGGGCCAGGTGTGGTGTTGAGTGACCTGCGCTGGGACCTCTGGGAGAGAGGGCGGTCGTACCCCTTGGCCCAAGTGCTCTTTCTGAGAGCACTCCCATCATGGGCAGGGGACAGGCCAAGTGCCACTCTCCTTCACGGGACAGGAGCCCGAGGCCCTCACTCTTTGCTCCTGTGGGTCCCTGGGGGTGTGGGGTGGTGCCACCCAGCCTGATCCAACTCCAGGAGACCATGGAACCTGGGTGTCCTTACTCTGCACGTCATGTTCTAAGTCTGGGCCAGTGACAGGGCCTGCTCACCCTCTTTGGATATTTATATCCCCCCTGGCCCCTGCCCATGGCTCCCCTCCCCCACGTGCTGCTGCTGACAGCTGCTCTGCTGCTCCCTCCTCCCACCCGCCACCGCCGGCTGCCTCCACAGGGCTGTGACCCCCACACCCCTCGCCCACTCCCTGTTGGCCCTGTGGGCTCCTATTGCTGTCCCCAATGAAGATCGTGCCTGGTAGGTGGGGCAGTCCTTGAGAGTCTTGTGAGAGACCAGCTGAGGTCAGGGGACAGAGGGCTGGGGCACCAGGGGCTGGAGGCCAGGGCTTTGTGCCTCCGCCTTGCACCTTGTCTGCTTCCCAGGCTCTCCCCCAGCCCCCCTCAGACTTTGTCTAAGGTCCCACATGGAGAGGGGGAACCTGTGAGGCAGGTGTACGTCTTTGAGTGTGGTGGGATCAGCTGCCGGCCTGGGGTGGGGGTACCAGGGCACTAGTGTTGCCAGGCAGCTGTTCCCAGAGGGCACTCTTGGAGGTAGAATGGGGTGCTTGGGCCCTCTTTCTGGTGGGGTCATCTGGGGGGAGGCTGGGCAGAAGGGTCTGTGCAGAGGCTGCCAGGCTGAGCTGGGGGGCTGCGGCCCTGTGGTCTGTAGGCCCCTCCTCCTGGCGGGTGTGGCCGTGGGTAGGCAGGGGTTAAGGCTGTAGCTAACCTTGAGCTTGCGGCTCTGCATAGGGACAGCTGAGCCAGGCCGCGGTCGGCAGAGAGGGTGGGGAGGTGCTGGGAGGGTGGGAGGGAGGAGGCAAGGAGGGCGGGCGAGAGCCCAGTTGGTGCGGCAGCCAGTTTTCCTGGTCCCCAAGCTGCCGCAGCTGAAAGCGGTCCTGCAGTCAGGGCAGGCTCTGGTCCCCGGGGGCTCCCCCCATGCCCTCCACACAGGGAAGGGGCTGTCCAGCCTCCGAGTAGCTGGCTCCTGGCGCATGAAGGGCAATGCTGGCAGCTCTGGATGGTGGCCATGGAGCCATCAGGCAGCCTGTTTCCCTCCCTGGTGGTTGTGGGCCATGTTGTCACCCTGGCTGCTGTGTGGCACTGGTGCAGGGGGCGTCAGCAGGCACAGGACAAGCAAGGTGAGCACTACTTGCAGCTACCACCTCAGCCACTGTCACTGGCCACCGCCCCTGCCTGGGAGCTGAGGGCGGGGCAGAGGCAGAGGGGGGCCGCCTCCCACCCCTTCTGTTTCTTTGTACCACCCTCCTCTTCCTGTCCCTGAGTTAAACACGGGGCGGGGGGGGGGGGCAAGTGTTTGGGAAAGCTGGATTAGCCGCCTGCCCCCACCCAGCCTGCTTCTCGGGGCAGGGTTCTTCGTCTGTGCCTGTCCTGGAGCCTGTTCTGGGCAGGTGGGTGGAAGGGAAGGCCAGGGGTGGACTCCTCATTGGAAGCCTGGGTGGTGCAGGAGCCTCCCCTTCTGAAGGGAGGTTCCTCCCAGCTGCAGCAGCAGGGACAGGTGAACCCAGGTGGCTGTCCTGGGGAGGCAGGTGTCTGTGCCCTCAGGTACAGCTAGGCCCAGCCATGGGGGCAGGCAGCTGGGCTTGTGCTCTGCCCTCCCCCGCTCAAAGTCACCAGCTCCTGGTCATTGCCCTGCAGAGGACAGGGTGGGGCTCCGGAGATCAGGGAGTTCTACAGCTGGGCTTCTGGCCAGAGGGACTGCCCTAGTGGGGACACCGGCTGCACCTAGGATGGGGACTTGCCTGCAGGGGAGGGGGCAGGAGGGACCCTGGCCAGGGCTGCCCCCTAGTGGGCCTGCCCAGTCACCACCTCCCGTGCTGGATCCTCTGAGCTCTGGGCTGCCAGGTGTGACTCAGCGGCAGGGATGGGAAGTCACTAAAACACATGGGCCCAGGGCTGAGGCCTTTCTCCCCCTCATATTGTTCTGTTTAAGGACCAGGCACTGTCCTTCTCTTCATCAGCCTATCTCTGTCCCTGCTCCATGGGGGACAGGGGTCCACTACAGCCACCCTCAGTGGCCCCACCTGGTGGCTCCAGGCTTTGAGGCCTGGGTCTTCTTGGCTGTTTTCTGCTCACTGCACCATCCCCCACCTTCCTCCCACATCCTCAGACGTCAGTCCTGGGGACTTTCCCTGTGCATGTGTCCCCCGGAGCTCCCCTCCCAGGGAGCCTGGGCCCTAAGCAACCCGCAGGCTGCTTTGTTCCGAGGCAGCCTCCTGCGCCTCTCCAAGGCTGAGTGGGGGTCCTCTCCGGGGCTAGGGCAGGGCTTCCTGGTCTGTGTTGGGCGGGGCTGCCTGTGTCTGGGGCAGGTTCTCTGGGCCTGGGCCTCCCTCCCGCCGTGGTGGGCGGGGATGTGGAGAGCTGACTGGCAGCTTTGTGGCCTCAGCCTAGCTGCTCAGGCTAGAAGCAGAGCCACCTTGCTCTCCTAAGTGACCCTGGGCTACCCTGCCAGTGTCTGTGGCAGGGATGTGGGGGGTGGGCGGCGCCTTCACCTTGCACAGAGAAGTCCTGCTGGAGCGGCCGTGCTGGCTGGATGGGGGCTGCGAGCGGGCCCGCAGGGGCTACCTCTACCGGCAGCTGTGCTGCATAGGTGGGTGCAGCCCATGGGTTGGTGGCACCGGACGGGCTCTGGCTCTCACCTGGGAGGGATGGGTCTCTGCTGGGAACTGCTGCCTGGCCTGGGATGGGGGTGGTGCCTGGCCCAGGTGCAGCCCCGCCTCCACCTCCAGCCCGGAAGCACCTGGGAAGTGAGGTCTGGTTATGTCCTGGCTCACCAGTGTGTCTCTCGGGGAGGGGGAGGGCCAGTGCCCCTCCCCCAGCTGCTCCGTGCCAACCTAGGCTTTGGCCTTGGTCTCTAGCCAGGCATTTGTAGGACGCGAGGGAGGGCAGGAGGGAGGCAGGCGCTGACGCCAGCCGGATTCCGTCCTAGTCTTGGGCGTTTCCTTCCCAGGGCCACCTTCACTCACTGTGGGCCTCCAGCTTTAGTTTCCTCATCTATAAAAAAGGTGGGGGAGGGGGAAGTGGTGCCTGTGGCTCGGAGTAGGGTGCCAGCCCTATATACTGGACATGGCGCATTCAAACCCTGGCCAAAAACTGCAAAAAAAAAAAAAAAAAAATATGTGGAGGAGGATGCTTCTCAGAGGGCCGTGGGCAGCTGCCTTGACAGAATAGGAGTCAGACTGCAGGAGCAGCAGTGCTGGGGTGTCAGGGTGGTGCAGACAGGTGGGCAGGCCAGGCAAGGTGTGCAGCAGCCTTTGAGGAGGGGATAGGGCCTGTCAGTAGCATTTGCCTATTGGTTACAAGATCTGAAAGGGTGGACTGGGAAGGGAAGCTGGAGCTGGGCTTGGCTGGGACCTCGGGCTCCCCACATGCCTCTCAGATCTTAGGCCCGGGTTCCTTCAGGTTCAGGCAGTTCCTGGAGTCCCCTGTGTCCACCGCCCCATTCCCAGGAGTCTGCAGAGTATTCCCCTTGGCAGAATAGCAGTCCCCTCTGGCACGGTAGCCATCTCCTGTCACTTCAGGGTCCCCTGGAGAGGCGGCTAGGCTTCTACTGCTTCAACCCTGGGGAGAGCCAGGCGGGCTTGAGGTGTTCTGAGGCACATTGTCTTGGGAATAGTGGCTAATATGGGGTCAGATTTGGGAGGAGATGAACTGGTGTGTGGTAGGGGTCTGGTGATTGGGCTGCCCAGGGCACAGAGCAAGGAGGTCTCCAGGCCTCTTAGGCCAGGCTTAGAGTCCAGGCTTGTGAAAGGGGTATCTTCAGAGGTAGGGTAGCATAGCCCTGGGGGCTGGCTGTGCACTGAGGCATGTGACGGGGCCTTAACCACCTCTCTCTGGGTTGGGCACTCCCCACCCCTGGGACTTTGGGCGCCCTCTCATGGCCGGCAGGGGCAGTAGGGGTGGGATGGGAACAGAGGCAGAGGCTTGGAGGCACTGGGGGTGGGTCTTCAGCAGCCCACAGCTGGATCACATCAAGCCCAATACACAGCCTGAAAAATTCTTGTGGTTCAGGGTGGTGCGTTCTTTCCTATGGTGGTTGGGCGAGTTGGGCAGTCCCAGATGTTGGCCATTGGCCACAGGCCTGAGGGAGCCAGAGGCCCCACCAGGGTGGGCCCATCAGTCACTGGTGCCCTTGCTGCCCTTTGCCCAGGTCTTCCACTTTTACAGCCCTGAGCAGCTGTTATCTGTGAGCCCCACCCAACTGCAGGCAGCCCCTACGTCCTGCTCCAGGTGTGGCTTCTTTTCCAGTGAGTCATGGTGCTTGGGCCCCCACTGACTCATTGGCTGCCCCCCCCCCAACCTGGGGAAGTGCCCCTCCAGCTCTACTCCCACTGCAGTTCAGCCTCAGTGAGTCAGCACTCAACTATGTGCCCCTGCCCCGGGCCTGCTGCTGGGTCTGCTGGGCTTGGGGTGGGCTGGAAATCAGGTCCTATTCCAGGGTGCGCCTGGTGGGTAACTGGGAGGGGCCAGGCAAGAGTGGGGGCTGCAGAGTAGAGCGTGGTTCCATAGGTAGTTTAGATGTGTTGTACTACTTGAGGAATCCCTTGTGAAGTCTGTCCCCTCGAGGGAGGGTGGACAGGCTGAAGCGGCATCCCGGACTGCAGCCTGGGAGTGTTCTCTGCAAAGAGGTGTGGCCTTGGAGCCCGGCCCCAGCCATGGTCAGGCACCAGCCTGGGATGGGTCTTCTGGGTGGCCGTGGGGTTGGTGTGTGTTCCTGTGTGCTCCTGGCTTCTGGCACCAGTCCGTGTGGTGAAGTGCCAGGTGCTCCTGTGTCCCCAGGTGCCATCGCTGTGGTGGCTGTGGTGGGCTTGATGAGTGAGGAAACCCCCGGTTCCTGTTTCTGGCAGCTAAGGGCGTGGCCGTGGGGAGGAGCTGCCTTCCTCCTTCCCGCCGGGACACTCCTCTCTGGCAGCAGGGTGGGGCTCCGGGGCGGGGCAGCTGCTGGCTGGGGCAAACGGAGCACACGGCAGGCGTGGAGCTTCCACAGACTCTGAGCTGGCCGTGTGAGGGGTCACCCCGTGCAGCCACCAGCCTTCAGCTCCCTGTGTGCCACTCGGGTGCTCAGCACTGAGGGCTGAGGGGCAGGGCAGCACCATGTCTCAGCACCAGCTCCGTGTGCCTGAGCCCGAGGCCCTGGGTCGCAAGAGGACCAGCTCTGAGGACAACCTCTACCTGGCTGTGCTCAGAGCCTCGGAGGGCAAGAAAGGTAGTGGGGCGGGGGGGTGGGGAGGGCAAGAAAATCAGCAGGCACTCCCTGCGCTACAGGGCGGGAGGGCGGGCCTTTTCCTGTGGCAGGAAGCCTTGGCACCAGGGGGGTGGGGGAAGTCGGCCACCCTTGCCCAGCATGGATCAGGCTGTCCAGCATCCACAAGGCTGGCAAGGGTCTTTGTGGCTCAGTGGTAGGCCCAGGTCAGGAGAGGTGTTCTCCATGCTCTGGAGAAGGCCCACTGCCTTGTCGGGAGGACATAGCTTCCCCCAGATGTCCTGTCTGAACCAGGGCCCTGGCTCAGTCGTGCCTCTGCCCATGCCTTAGGGGCATCGTGTGGTGGAGCAAGCCGGGACTTGTCAGCTGGACCCTCTTCTCAGCAGGAAGACAGTGGGGGATTGAGCAATTAGCTCCCACCTGAACCTGGGCTGGGCTGGCCAGGCACTGGGGTCTCTGCTGTTCTAATAGGACTGAGGGCCAAGGGGAGGGCTGGGTTTCTGTGTGATCTTTGGGAAGCTTTGGGGACCTCCTCAGCCTCCATCGGGCTAGGCAGGCCTCTGTGTCTGCACAATGGTCACCTCTGGGGGCCTCTCTGGGCTTCTCCCGGGCCCTGGGTGAACTGGCCTTGTCTTCTCCAGATGAGCGGGACCGTGTGCAGAAGAAAACCTTCACCAAGTGGGTCAACAAGCACCTCATCAAGGTGAGCAGCCTGTGCCTGGGAGCTGTGGGTGGGGGAGGTACCCCTGCCTTATGCTCACAGTTCATCTCTGAAACCTGTCATTTCTGTCCTCTCTCCTCTCCATGCTCGCTTCCGTCTCTTTCCTCTTCCTCTTACTTTTCCTGGTCTCTCCTGGCCTCTCCATAGCACTGGAGGGCAGAGGTAGGTGCCTCCTTAGGGCCATGCTCCATGCCCCAAGGGACTCAGACCCCCTCCTCTTCCTCTCTGGGTTCGTGCCCAGCTCTGGGCTCTGCCCTTCAGGGCCTGTTGGTGGCTGAAGGGATCTATGGCAAGCCCAGTTCCTGCTGTCCCCACAGGCCCAGAGGCATATCAGTGACCTGTATGAAGACCTCCGAGATGGCCACAACCTCATCTCCTTGCTGGAGGTCCTCTCGGGGGACAGCCTGGTATGTGTGCCCCACTTCTGGGGCTCTTGCCTGCCTTCCCTCCTTGGGACCTGTTCTGACTACCCATCCTATGTCCAGCTCATTTCTTCCTGCCTTTTCCTGGGGAAGCAGCCTGGACTGCCCCCACTGTGCCTTCCTGTCCAGGGTGTCAGGGCATTGCAGCTGAGGGCCCAGTCTGGGAGCAGCCATGACCCCCATGCCTCGGGCCACTCTGGCTTTTGCTGCCCTCCACTCCAGAGCCCTAACACAGTAACCTCATGCTCTGCTCTGCTTTGGTTTCTCTGCTGCTTGGACTCTGATCCTTGACCTCTGCTCTTTACCCCTTGCCCTGCTCTGGCTGGGCAGCCGAGGGAGCGGGACGTAATCAGGAGCTTGCGCCTGGTGAGTGGTTGGGTTTGCTGGCCGCGGCAGCACGTGGGCTCCCCGAGACCATGGAGCCCAGCTCCTCTGGGGCCAGCAGCCAAGTTCAACCTGGCCCACACCTGGCCCTTGGGGGGCAGATGACTATGTGCCAGGCTATCTGCGTGCTGGCTGGGTCTGGTACCCACCAGCAGCTGCTGTGGCTGCCACTGCCAGGCAGGAGGACCCCCCCCCCCAACCATCACTGCCCTCCACCCGAAGCTTCCTTACTGTGTCTCCTCCCACCATCCTTCCTTCCTATTCTCAGCCTGGTTCACTCCTGGGCCTGGCCTGGCATCCTTTTCCCAGCTGGGAGAGGGTGTGCTGGGGAAGACCCTTGTCTTACTTGCTATAGTTGCCTTGGAAACATTGAGGGGTGGGCCCTGGAGCTGCAGTTGCTGTGTGGACACTGACCATGCCACACCTCCTCTCACAGCCCCGGGAGAAGGGGAGGATGCGCTTCCACAAGCTGCAGAATGTCCAGATTGCCCTGGATTACCTCCGGCACCGCCAGGTAAGGCTGCCCACCTGGCCCCAGGCCTCTCACCGAGCCAGGTTAACCCTGTGGGGCACAGCTGAGAGCTGCTCGCTTACAGGTGAAGTTGGTGAACATCAGGAATGACGACATTGCCGATGGCAACCCCAAGCTGACCCTTGGCCTGATCTGGACGATTATTCTGCACTTCCAGGTAGAACAGCCACACCTGAGAGTCTCCAGGTTGTGGGGGGTGGAGGGGGAGGGGGGCTCCCTGGCTGCTGGGCTGGCCAATGGTGCCCTGGGTGCAGTAGCACCTGGGAGCCGTCCTAACAGCCCTGCCTCTAGGCTCGCTCCGTGGCCTGTGGGCCCAGCCTCCCTCCAAGGCCTATTCTGTGCCCTCTGGCCCAGGCTGGGCAGGGCCTGCAGAGCCTCCCCATGCAGGAATGTGCTCACTGCTGCCTGCCTGGGGAACCTTCTGGAGGGGAGCTCCATAGGCTGCACCAGCTGACTCACCCGAAGCTTGTTCTGGCCACACAGGAAGCCACAAATCTGAGAGCTGGGCAGGCAGAGCCTGGCTGGCACGATAGCTGAGTCACACAGGCAGGCAGGCCACCAGGCCCATGTGCTATGCACAGCCCCCAGGGGTTCACCCCCACAAACAGAGAGGGGCTTTCTTAGGTCTGAGCATTCTGGGCCAGCACTAGGGGTCTGCACTTTTCTTCTTGCACCCAATCTCCACCACCTGTGTGGGTACATGGCACCCAGGCCTCCTCAGCCAAAGGGAGCCCGGGCACCTGCCATGGAGGGGCTGGGGCTCAGCCTTCCTGTGCGACACTGGCTGGCTGGAGTGGCCTGGGCTTGTGGTCCTGAGGTGTGGCTGGTCCTAGTGGCTCCCATGGGGGCTCTGGGAGCCTGTACAGTACAGTTGGGTACTGAGCCACCTGCCCTTATGCAAGTGGTTGTGGATGCTGGTCAGGCTGGCAGCCCAGGCTGAAGCACCACCCCCCATTGTGTGGGGCAGATCTCTGACATCCAGGTGAGCGGGCAGTCAGAGGACATGACAGCCAAGGAGAAGCTGCTGCTCTGGTCTCAGCGCATGGTGGAGGGCTACCAGGGCCTGCGCTGTGACAACTTTACTTCCAGCTGGCGCGATGGCCGCCTCTTCAACGCCATCATCCACCGGCACAAGTATGTGTTACTGGAGACTAGGAGGCTGCGGGCCAGGCACCCCAGGGCACCTCAGCTGGGCAACTTCAGACAAGTCAGGGCGGGGAGGGTGAGTGCCAGACACCTCTGGGTAGTGCACACCAGCAGGGCTTGGCCCCACCCTGGCATCCAGCCCCTCTATCAGGCCCTTCTGAAGCACCCCTGCCTCCGGAGGCCATGGGTCCTAGTTCTCACAGCCACGAGCAACATGTGGACAGCTCAGAAGGGGCCTGGCTCAGTGCACTGGGCCTGTGCCGTGTCTGCTGCAGGCACCTGGGCTCCTGGGGTGGGGACATTTGAGTTTGTTCGGGTCTGTTAGAGCAGGCAGATCTGGGGCATTGGTGGAGTGGGAGTGCATTGTTCACGGGGAGTGTGTGCTGGGCCTGTGGTTGCTGGGGTGTGGAGGAGTCTGCCTGCCACCCTGCTACATAGGCCAGCTGCCCCTATCCCACCCCATCCACCCATCGATCTGCAGGCCTGTGCTCATTGACATGAATAAGGTATACCGGCAGAGCAACCTGGAGAACCTGGACCAGGCCTTCTCTGTGGCAGAGCGGGACCTGGGAGTGACAAGGCTCCTGGACCCAGAGGGTGAGTACCTCTAACCCTTCCCTGCCTGCCCTCCCCCCCCCCCCGAGGGACCAGAGACTCCTCTGACCACCCTGTCTCACAGATGTGGACGTGCCTCAGCCCGACGAGAAGTCCATCATTACCTATGTCTCGTCCCTGTATGATGCCATGCCCCGCGTGCCGGACGCACAGGACGGGGTGCGGGCCAATGTGAGTAGTGGGCCTGGAGGCAGGTGGGCCTCATTCCTGGGTGGCTGCTGATGGGCACTTGTGCATGGTCTCGCAGGAGCTGCAGTTGCGCTGGCAGGAGTACCGGGAGCTGGTGATGCTGCTGCTGCAGTGGATCCGGCACCATGTCGCAGCCTTTGAGGAGCGCAAGTTCCCCTCCAGCTTTGAGGAGATCGAGGTGAGCGTGCAGTCGCACCAAGGTCCTGTCTGCCCTGGGGCTGGATGTGATGCTGACACCCCTGTGCCCACAGATCTTATGGTGCCAGTTCTTGAAGTTTAAGGAGACAGAGCTTCCAGCCAAGGAGGCAGATAAGAACCGGTCTAAGGGTGTGTTCCAGTCTCTGGAGGTGAGGAATGCCCCCGAGGGAGGTCAAGGGGTATCCCCTAGTGAGGTCGGGGATGTTCTGGAGGGGCTGTTCTGGGTCTGGTGGGTTGGGGGCTGGAAGGCCCAGCTCCCCACCCCTTGCAGTCTCAAGCCTGAGCTCGGTCCTGCCCACAGGCTGCAGTGCAAGCCGGCCAGCTCAAGGTACCCCCTGGATACCACCCTCTGGATGTCGAGAAGGAGTGGGGCCGGCTGCACGTGGCCATCCTGGAGCGGGAGAAGCAGCTCCGCAGCGAGTTTGAGAGGTGGGCGGAGTGGGGGAGGCTGAGGGTGGGGCCCTGTGGTAGCAGGGGAGCCACCCGAGGGTGAGTCACTGCCTGGAGAGGAAACCCCCCTAGGCCGGGAACTGAGCTCCTGCTAACCTGAGGGCCAGGGAGCCTGATGCAGGAGGGGAGCTGTGCTCTGTGGCCAGGGAGGGTGGTGGCTGAGCCGGCTGACAAGTGAATCCCTGGGTGCCTTGGGTTACAGGCTGGAGTGCCTTCAGCGCATAGTGAGCAAGTTGCAGATGGAGGCTGGACTCTGTGAGGAGCAGCTGAACCAGGCCGACGCCCTGCTGCAGTCGGTGAGGGGGTGGGGAGGGGCAGGGACTGGGCCAGAGGGAGGCTGGAGGGAGGGTGGGAGCCACAGCCTACAGCCTGCCACGCCCTGCAGCCTGCCAGGCCTTGCAGCCAGCCAGGCAGGGGCAGGCCCTGGGGTGGGGAAGCCAGGTCCGGCTCCTCCCTCTTGGTGTGCAGCCAACTCTTAACCACACGCTTTGGGGACAGTTGGCTTCTGGGTACCAAGAAGGATGCCAAGAGGCTGCCCAGCTTCTGCCAGGTCCTCCAGCACAGTGGCTGCTGGGGCTGATAGGGAGGGGTTGATGGGGGGGTGGACCTAGACCCTCTGCTGCTGAGTATCTTGGGACCCCAGAGGCATGGGGCTGTGTGGCTTGGCAGGAGTTTGTTGGAGGAGGAAGGAAGCCACAGCCACAAGGTGTCTCGGTCCTTGGACCTAGCACAATTCTTTTGGACTTGATCGCAATCCCTGAGAAAGTTAGTGGGTAGATTTAGCCAGTAGTTTGTGTCAGAGAGACGTGTAGGGTAACAACAGGAAGGCAGGGCAAGGGCAGGGATCTGGGGGCAGTGAGTCAGTTGAGGCTTGGGTCTTAGGCTAGCAAGTGGGCAAGGGCAGCTGCCTTGGCTGAGGTCCTTGTGAGCTCAGAAGGTGGGTCAGCTGGGCTCTGACTCACAGACGACCACCTTATAGGATGTCCGGCTGCTGACTGCAGGCAAAGTGCCACAGCGAGCAGGGGAGGTGGAACGGGACCTGGACAAGGCAGACAGCATGATCCGGCTGCTGTTCAATGACGTGCAGACGCTCAAGGACGGACGGCACCCACAGGGAGAGCAGATGTACCGCAGGTGGGGCCCTTTTCACCACTCCCTGGGCCTCCTGGGTGCAGGCAGCCTGGGGTGTGGCTGATGCCCTTGCCGCCTCTGCCTCAGGGTGTACCGCCTGCACGAGCGCCTGGTGGCCATCCGCACTGAGTACAACCTCCGGCTGAAGGCAGGAGTGACTGCCCCTGTGGCCCAGGTGACCCAGGTGACTCTGCAGAGTGTGCAGAGGCGCCCAGAGCTCGAGGACTCTACCCTGCGCTACCTGCAGGACTTGCTGGCGTGGGTGGAGGAGAACCAGCGCCGAGTGGATGGTGCTGAGTGGGGAGTGGACCTGCCCAGTGTGGAGGCGCAGCTGGGTGGCCACCGTGGTCTGCACCAGTCCATCGAGGAATTCCGGGCCAAGATTGAGCGGGCACGGAGTGATGAGGCGAGTGGCGCCCATGGGGTGAGCAGTGGGTGGGAGGCCGGGCCCAGGCCAACATGGGCCTGACCCATCTCATCTCCTGCAGGTCCAGCTTTCCCCCACCACCCGGGCCGCCTACCGCGACTGCCTGGGCCGGCTGGACCTGCATTATGCCAAGTTGCTGGTGAGTGGAGGTGGGTAGGGCGGGGGGCAGGAAGGCTGCAGCTTGCTGACCTGGCCCTGCCCTCCCACAGAACTCCTCCAAGGCCCGTCTCAGGTCCTTGGAAAGCCTGCACAACTTTGTGGTGGCTGCCACAAAGGAGCTGATGTGGCTGAGCGAGAAGGAGGAGGAGGAGGTGGGCTTTGACTGGAGTGACCGCAACACCAACATGGCCGCCAAGAAGGAGAGCTACTCGGTGAGCAACCTGTGCTGCCTTGTGCCCGCCCCACCGTGCCAAGGGGGGTCCCCCACGGGGAAGCAGCTGGTAGCTGCTCAGGTGCAGCTCCTGGCTCCTCAAGTCGAGTTTGCTGGGAGATTGAGACCCCGGCACAGCCTGGCCCATCCCTGAGACCCTTGCCTTTGTACCAGGCCCTGATGCGCGAGCTGGAGCTGAAGGAAAAGAAGATCAAAGACATCCAGAATACCGCCGACCGGCTGCTGCGAGACGACCACCCTGCTCGGCCCACAGTGGAGGTGGGAGCAGGGCCGTGGGTACCCCTGGGCCCTGGGGGCAGGACGGGGCTTAATGGGCCTTGCCTTCTTGCAGTCCTTCCAGGCTGCCCTGCAGACCCAGTGGAGCTGGATGCTACAGCTGTGTTGTTGCATCGAGGCTCACCTGAAGGAGAACACTGCCTACTTCCAGGTGAGGATGGGGGCTCCGGCCCAGGAGCTCAGCTGCAGTCTTGGAGGGCTCCCTGGCTGCTGTGGCAGATGCGTGAGCCTGACCAGTAGCCTCCTGTGTGTCCAGATAGGGATGGCCACTTCTTGCACTCTGTCCCACTAGGTTTGGGGCTCCTCCCGGGGCTCTGCTGCCCTCGCCTCTTAGGCCTGGAGCTCCTGGCCCAGGCAGTCTGGCATGACCCCTCCTGCCCTCTAGTTCTTCTCAGATGTGCGGGAAACTGAGGAGCAGCTGCAGAAGCTGCAGGACACGCTGCGTAGGAAGTACAGCTGTGACCGCTCCATCACCGTCACTCGGCTCGAGGACCTGCTGCAGGACGCCCAGGTGAGGCAGGGGCCTGGGTAAGTGTCCTGGGGAGGGACAGTGGGGGTATAGGGGCCACTGGCTGGCTGGAGGTGGCACGAGCCCAGAGAGCAAACTGAGGCTGAAGCCTGCTGCTGTCGGCCGTCCTCTTGCCTTAGGCGAGCATGCCTGTGCTATGGCCTGCAGCAGGCTCAGGCTGTCGGCTACAGAGAGCCGAGTGGCTGTGGGGCAGGGGTGATGAGGCACCCTGAGGGCAGAGCACACTCAGTGGGCATTGATGGAGAGAAGAAGTGGTGAGACTGAGACACTGGATGGGTTGATGTAGTCAGTAAGGGCTGGGAGAGGGTAGGAGAGGTGTGGGCAGCTCCAGGTGGACCTGACTCAGCCTCAGCAGCCCTTTGTGGAGTTTGCCCTGCATAGAGGGGTTGGATAGAGGCCACCCAAAGAGAGGTAGAGGGGAGAGGACACTGTACGGGATGGCATGGAGCCAGGCCACATCCCTATCCTGGAAGACATGATGGGTGGCCTGGGGCATAGGAGGGCAGCCGGGGGGGCAGAAGTTACCCCAGGGTGCAGAAATGTACCTGGGGGCGCAGGAGGGCACCCAGTCCTGGTCAGGAAAGGAGGAGGGTGGGTAGAGTCAGCTGGACCTGCTGCCTCCTGTGCCCCCTGATCCCCTGGGAGCACCAGGAAGGCCCAACGATCTGGTCCTTGTGGGTCCTTGTGGCCCTCACACGGACATGCCTGTGTCTGGACGCTGACCTGTTGACCTGAGCTGCCCCTCCCCCACAGGATGAGAAGGAGCAATTGAACGAGTACAAAGGCCACCTCTCAGGCCTGGCCAAGCGGGCCAAGGCCATTGTGCAGCTGAAGCCTCGCAACCCGGCCCACCCCGTGCGGAGCCGTGTGCCCCTGCTGGCTGTGTGTGACTACAAGCAGGTGGAGGTGCGGGCTGGGCCAGGGCCACCATGGGAGGGGCGTGGCCAGGCAGGGCACAGTGTGGCCATATGGTCACTGACTCTGACCATCCCAGGTGACCATGCATAAGGGTGACGAGTGCCAGCTGGTGGGCCCTGCGCAGCCGTCCCACTGGAAGGTGCTTAGCAGCTCTGGCGGCGAGGCTGCTGTGCCTTCCGTGTGCTTCCTTGTGCCCCCGCCCAACCAGGAGGCCCAGGAAGCCATCAGCAGGTGGGTAGCCGGGGGTCCAGCAGTTGGAAGGGATGGGTGGTGGGTAGGCCCCAGATAACCTGACTGTGTCCTGACATGCCAGGCTAGAGGCACAGCACCAGGCCGTGGTTGCGCTGTGGCACCAGCTGCATGTGGACATGAGGAGTCTTCTGGCGTGGCAAAATCTCAGCCGTGACATGCAGCTCATTCGCTCCTGGTCCCTGGCCACGGTATGACTGCTCATGGCCATGGGCTGTGGGTGGGAAAGGGGTGGTGGCATCCTAGGCGCATCAGCCTACTGTGCCCTGTGGTCAGCCCCTGTGCTGTCCACAGTTCCGCATGCTGAAGCCAGAAGAGCAGCGCCAAGCCCTGCGCAGCCTGGAGCTGCACTACCAGGCCTTCCTGCGGGATAGCCAGGATGCTGGTGGCTTCGGGCCTGAGGATCGGCTGATAGCTGAGCGCGAGTATGCCTCCTGTAGCCGCCACTACCAGCAGCTGCTGCAGAGCCTAGAGCAGGGTATATGATGGACAGGGCCTTGGTGGGCAGGAGGGCCAGTGATGGGCTGGGCACCCGAGTGATGGGGATGTGCCTCCAGGTGAGCAGGAGGAGTCTCACTGTCAGCGCTGCATCTCGGAGCTCAAGGACATCCGGCTGCAGCTGGAGGCCTGGGAGACACGTACCGTGCACCGTCTGCGGTTGCCACTAGATAAAGAGCCGGCACGAGAGTGTGCCCAGCGCATCACCGAGCAGCAGGCAGGCGCCATCCCCACCCTGTCTCTGTCCCTTGCCAGCCCCACCTCCCTCCTGGGTTTTCAAAGCATGCAGTGCTGGGCCCAGGGGTCACTGCTGCCTTGCTTGGTCTCTTTGCAGAAAGCACAAGCTGAGCTAGAGGGGCTGGGCAAGGGGGTCACCCGGCTCTCTGTCGAGGCTGAGAAGATCCTCACCCTGCCTAAGCCATCACCAGCTGCCCCTACTCTGCGCTCAGAGCTGGAGCTGACCCTGGGCAAGCTGGAGCAGGTGCGCAGCCTGTCTGCCATCTACCTGGAGAAGTGAGTGCATCTATCTGCCTGCTGGGGCTGGTTGGCCTCTGGTGAGCACTGTGGCCGCAGAAACTCTGAGCAGAGGAAGGAAGGGCCTTAGGGCAGCTAAGTTGGGAGCAGTTGAGGGATCTGAGCGGGAGATGGCCATAGAGACAGCAGGTGGCAAGAGTTCAAGTCCTGACATGTTTCAGAGATGATCCCTTAGGACTTACTAATGATTGGATGGCACGTGAGAGAGGAGGAAGAGGACATGGGAACTGTTCCCTGAGGTCAGGGACTAAGGGTGCTAGGACCTGGAGGATCCTGACCCATGATGGGGACAGCCAGGGCAGGCAGGAGCTGGGGTGGGGCTCAGGGAGGGGACAGAATGGAGTGCGCATGAGAGAAGGGAGCACCAAAGAGGTGCCACCCCAGCCCCCAGCATTGAGAGGCCTGGAGGAAGAGGGCTGTGAGGTTCTGAGGCGGGCATAGGCAGCCTCAAGAAAGGAGGCTTCTTGGTGGAAGGTGAGTGCAGAGCAGTAGGTGGGAGTAGAAACAGTGGGTGAGATGCTGGAGGGTGGGGCGGTCAGTGCCAAGGTCTGTCTGGGCACCTTTCCCAGCATCTCCCCCAGCCCCAGCACCCCTGCCAGGCCTGCCCTTCTGCCTGCCCCTATTCCCAGCTGCAGAGCCTCTTATGCCCTTCGTTTGCTGTTTGTTTCACAGTTCTTCAGAGGCATAAAGAGTGCCTCCACATGGACCTACTTTTAGTAGAGTAGTGAGAAGTCTCCTTCCACCTGGTCTCTTATCTGTCCCATTCCTGACTGGCTCCTCCAGGACCTCTGGCATCTATTTCTAATGTATTATTTTTTGAGGCTCCTAATAAATTTCAAATGGTACATCCACCCTTTACCCACAAATACTAACCAATGTTTGAGAGAAATGGCGCTGTTGAGTACAACTGCCATTCCTTCCTGGGTTTGCCCTCACTCAGTCTCGGGTTGGGAGGCTGACAAGAGCACCCCAGGCTCTGTGAGTGTCGGGATGCTGGGTACCCAGCCAGTGGGTTCCACCTGCCTTGGGGCCTTAGAGTCTGCTGTTCCAGCTGGATGACTTCCCTCCTGGTCTTCAGGCTGGAGTTAAGTGTCTCATGTCCTAGAGGCTCCCAACCACCTCCTGGTATCTGTTTCTCTCCCTAAAGCCTATGAACACAGGGTTCCCTGACCCCTGGGGTGTATCTAGGCTGGGCACCTGGGCTGTGCTCAGGCCCCTCCAGCCAGGTCTGAGCCACACTCTCCTCCAGGCTCAAGACCATCAGCCTGGTCATCCGCAGCACACAGGGGGCAGAGGAGGTGCTCAGGGCCTACGAGGAGCAACTCAAGGAGGCCCAGGCTGTGCCCGCCACTCCCTCAGAGCTCGAGGCCACCAAGGCTTCACTGAAGGTACCATTACAGGGCTGGAACCTCACCAGGGATGGGGGGACAATAGGGCTCAGCTGAAACAGCACCCTCCCCGCCTGTCCTCAACAGAAGCTGCGGGCCCAGGCAGAGGCACAACAGCCTATGTTCGATGCTGTGCGGGATGAGCTGCGGGGTGCACAGGAGGTGGGTGAGCGGCTGCAGCAGCGGCACAGCGAGCGGGATGTAGAGGTGGAACGCTGGCGGGAGCGAGTCACCCAGCTGGTGGAGCGCTGGCAGGCTGTGCTGGCCCAGATTGAGGTGCGGCAGCGCGAGCTTGAGCAGCTGGGCCGTCAGTTGCGCTACTATCGTGAGAGCGCGGACCCGCTGGGCGCCTGGCTACAGGACGCCCGTCAGCGGCAAGAGCAGATCCAGGCCATGCCGCTGGTTGACAGCCAGGCCGTGCGGGAGCAGCTGCGGCAAGAGAAGGTGGGTCTGGGTCGCTGGGTCGGGATTGTAGGGCATGCCCTGGGGCCACCGTGCTGACTGCCCTGCTCCCCAGGCCCTCTTGGAGGAGATCGAGCGACATGGTGAAAAGGTTGAGGAGTGTCAAAGGTTTGCCAAGCAGTACATCAATGCCATCAAGGTGAGCCCACCTTCTGACATCCTGGGATGCTTGCTGGGTCAGTGGGCTGAGGACTCTGTGGTATCTCTGAGCCCAGGCCACACCGGGAAAAGCCTGTGTATCAGTGTGCAGGCTGGGCATGGGCAGTGGAGGACAGAGCTGGTGGCTGACAACAGTGTGTATCTACAGGACTATGAGCTCCAGCTGGTCACGTACAAGGTACAGCTTGAGCCAGTGGCCTCTCCGGCCAAGAAGCCCAAGGTCCAGTCTGGGTCAGAGAGTGTCATCCAGGAGGTAGGTTAGCAGTGGGCTGAGCATGGCTCAGGTACAAAGCTGGGTGGGCCTTGTTGGGGTATGGTTCTCAGCAGGGCTGACCCTGGCCGCACCTTCCACCCCCAGTATGTGGACCTGCGCACTCGCTACAGTGAGCTGACGACACTCACGAGCCAGTACATCAAGTTCATCAGTGAAACTCTGCGGCGCATGGAGGAGGAGGAGGTATGGTCAGGTCTGGTGGGGCTGGGGAGGTGGGAGGCCATCATACACCTGCCCACAAGTGTGGCTGGAGGGGCCGCCTGAGAGTAGTAACTGCAGCTCCTTACTCGCCTCCTGCCCTTGGCATGGCCCATCCCAGCTGCCCTCACCTGTGGCCTGTACCCCCTTGGCCTGGAGCTGTGCTGCTGTCCCTGTGGTGGCTGACACCTCCTCCTCCTCTGTGTTGATGCGTCCTCCTTCTGCGTCCCACTGGCTCTCGTGTCGTTCTTCCTAGAGATTCTGTGTCTCCACACTAAGCCCTTTGCTCTGGGATCATTTGGGGCATTCGATTGTGGGGGCCAGAGAGGGGTTCCCACCTGGCCAGTTCGTTCCTGCCTCCCAGCTGTCCCTGTGGTCTGGGCTTCCTGTGGGCCTGTCTCCTCTCTGCTTAGAGCTGCTGGCTAGAGAGTTCTTCTGAGCTGGCTCGGGTCTGTACTGCTGTCCCCACTCTGGCTGTGCCTCCCCTCTGGGCTTCAGGAATGGCCCGCAGCTGGGAGAGGGGCCCTGAGGTGAGAGCCAGGCCTACCAGCATCCAGCAGAGCTCAGGCAGGGCTGTGCAGAAGGTGCAGCTCGCAGACACCGCGAGCCTCCTGCTTTGCGCTCACGCTCTCTCCCTGTGTCCGTCGCCTGTCTGCAGGAAGAGGGGAGGACACCTAGGCCTCCTTCCCCAGGCCGGTGAGCACGGTGGGGCCAGCTGCGCGCTACCTGAGTGCCCTGGGCGGGTGCACGCTGTCTCCTAGGCTGGGGTCCTCCGTCCCATCTCACTCCTCACACCGCACTGGCCGGGGCAGCCGTGGAGGTTTGTGTCCTCTGAACACCTGGCACCTGCCCTGTGCTCACGCTCTCTTTGGTTCTCTTCCTCTCTCTGCCGCGGCCGTAGAGGCTTGCTGAGCAGCAGCGAGCGGAGGAGCGGGAGCGGCTGGCTGAGGTGGAGGCTGCACTGGAGAAGCAGCGGCAGCTGGCTGAGGCCCATGCCCAGGCAAAGGCGCAGGCAGAGCGGGAGGCTCAGGAGCTACAGCAGCGCATGCAGGAGGAGGCGGTGCGGCGCGAGGAGGCCGCCGTGGATGCGCAGCAGCAGAAGCGCAGCATCCAGGAGGAGCTACAGCATGTGCGGCAGAGCTCGGAGGCGGAGATCCAGGCGAAGGCCCAACAGGTGGAGGCAGCTGAGCGCTGCCGGCTGCGCATCGAGGAGGAGATCCGAGTGGTGCGCCTGCAGCTGGAGGCCACCGAGCGCCAGCGCAGTGGGGCCGAGGGGGAGCTGCAGGCACTGCGGGCACGGGCTGAGGAGGCCGAGGCACAGAAGCGGCAGGCTCAGGAGGAGGCGGAGCGCTTGCGGAAGCAGGTGCAGGACGAGAGCCAGCGGAAGCGGCAGGCAGAGGTGGAGCTGGCCCTGCGCGTGAAGGCGGAGGCTGAGGCGGCTCGAGAGAAGCAGCGGGCCTTGCAGGCGCTGGAGGAGCTGCGGCTGCAGGCCGAGGAGGCGGACCGCCGGCTGCGACAGGCTGAGGCAGAGCGGGCACGCCAGGTGCAGGTGGCCCTGGAGACGGCGCAGCGGAGCGCCGAGGTGGAGCTGCAGAGCAAGCGTGCCTCCTTCGCAGAGAAGACGGCGCAGCTGGAGCGCACTCTACAGGAGGAGCACGTAGCGGTGGCGCAGCTGCGGGAAGAGACTGAGCGGCGGGCGCAGCAGCAGGCCGAGGCTGAGCGTGCCCGGGAGGAAGCGGAGCGAGAGCTGGAACGCTGGCAGCTGAAGGCCAATGAGGCGCTGCGGCTGCGGCTGCAGGCGGAGGAGGTCGCACAGCAAAAGACCCTGGCACAGGCTGAAGCAGAGAAGCAGAAAGAGGAAGCAGAGCGTGAGGCACGGCGGCGCGGCAAGGCGGAGGAGCAGGCTGTGCGCCAGCGAGAGCTGGCCGAGCAGGAGCTGGAGAAACAGCGGCAGCTGGCAGAGGGCACTGCGCAGCAGCGCCTGGCTGCCGAGCAGGAGCTGATCCGGCTGCGGGCTGAGACGGAGCAGGGAGAGCAGCAGCGGCAGCTGTTGGAGGAGGAGCTGACCCGGTTGCAGCGTGAGGTGGCAGCAGCCACACAGAAGCGCCAGGAGCTGGAGGCTGAGCTTGCCAAGGTGCGGGCTGAGATGGAGGTGCTACTGGCCAGCAAGGCACGGGCGGAAGAGGAGTCCCGCTCCACCAGTGAGAAGTCCAAGCAGAGACTAGAGGCGGAGGCCAGCCGGTTCCGTGAGCTGGCGGAGGAAGCTGCCCGCCTGCGCGCCCTGGCGGAGGAGGCCAAGCGGCAGCGGCAGCTGGCTGAGGAAGACGCGGCTCGGCAGCGGGCAGAGGCAGAGCGGGTGCTTGCTGAGAAGCTGGCTGCCATCAGCGAGGCCACGCGGCTTAAGACAGAGGCGGAGATCGCGCTCAAGGAGAAGGAGGCAGAGAATGAGCGCCTGCGGCGGCTGGCAGAAGATGAGGCCTTTCAGCGGAGGCGGCTGGAGGAGCAGGCGGCACAGCACAAGGCCGACATTGAGGAGCGCCTGGCCCAGCTGCGAAAGGCATCCGAGAGTGAGCTGGAGCGGCAGAAGGGGCTGGTGGAGGACACGCTGCGGCAGCGGCGGCAGGTGGAGGAAGAGATCCTGGCACTGAAGGCGAGCTTCGAGAAGGCAGCTGCCGGCAAGGCGGAGCTGGAGCTGGAGCTGGGGCGCATCCGCAGCAACGCTGAGGACACACTGCGCAGCAAGGAGCAGGCCGAGCTGGAGGCTGCCCGGCAGCGGCAGTTGGCAGCAGAGGAGGAACAACGGCGCCGCGAAGCTGAGGAACGCGTGCAGAAGAGCCTGGCAGCCGAGGAGGAAGCCGCACGGCAGCGCAGGGCTGCGCTGGAGGAAGTCGAGCGGCTCAAAGCCAAGGTGGAGGAGGCACGGAGGCTGCGTGAGCGAGCAGAGCAGGAGTCGGCTCGGCAGCTACAACTGGCCCAGGAAGCTGCCCAGAAGCGGCTGCAGGCGGAAGAGAAGGCACACGCCTTTGCGGTGCAGCAGAAGGAGGAGGAGCTGCAGCAGACTCTGCAGCAGGAGCAGAGCATGCTGGAGCGGCTGCGGGGTGAGGCTGAGGCCGCCCGACGAGCTGCTGAGGAGGCAGAGGCAGCTCGGGAGCAGGCTGAGCGCGAGGTGGCGAAGTCCCGGCGGCAGGTGGAAGACGCTGAGCGGCAGAAGCAGTCAGCGGAGGAGCAGGCCCAGGCCCAGGCCCAGGCCCAGGCAGCTGCAGAGAAGCTGCGCAAGGAGGCTGAGCAGGAGGCTGCGCGGCGGGCACAGGCAGAGCAGGCAGCCTTGCGGCAGAAGCAGGCGGCTGATGCGGAGATGGAGAAGCACAAGAAGTTTGCAGAGCAGACACTGCGACAGAAGGCGCAGGTAGAGCAGGAGCTGACCACATTGCGGCTGCAGCTGGAGGAGACCGACCACCAGAAGCACCTCCTGGATGAAGAGCTGCAGCGGCTGAAGGCAGAGGCGACAGAGGCTGCCCGCCAGCGTAGCCAGGTAGAAGAGGAGCTCTTCTCCTTGCGTGTGCAGATGGAAGAGCTGGGCAAGCTCAAGGCTCGCATCGAGGCAGAGAACCGTGTACTCATCCTGCGTGATAAGGATAACACACAGCGCTTCTTACAGGAGGAAGCTGAAAAAATGAAGCAGGTGGCAGAGGAGGCAGCGCGGCTGAGTGTGGCAGCCCAGGAGGCTGCACGACTGCGGCAGCTGGCGGAGGAAGACCTGGCACAGCAGCGGACCCTGGCCGAGAAGATGCTCAAGGAAAAGATGCAGGCGGTACAGGAGGCCACGCGGCTTAAGGCGGAAGCTGAGCTGCTGCAACAACAAAAGGAGCTTGCACAGGAGCAGGCCCGGCGGCTGCAAGAGGACAAGGAGCAGATGGCACAGCAGCTAGAACAGGAGACACAGGGTTTCCAGCGGACACTAGAGGCAGAGCGGCAACGGCAGCTGGAGATGAGCGCTGAGGCCGAGCGCCTCAAACTGCGTGTGGCGGAGATGAGCCGGGCCCAAGCCCGTGCAGAGGAGGACGCCCAGCGCTTCCGGAAGCAGGCGGAAGAGATTGGTGAGAAGCTGCACCGCACAGAACTTGCCACGCAGGAGAAGGTGACGCTGGTGCAGACGCTTGAGATTCAGCGGCAGCAGAGCGACCGTGATGCCGAGCGCCTGCGGGAGGCCATTGCCGAACTGGAGCGTGAGAAGGAGAAGCTCAAGCAGGAGGCCAAACTGCTGCAGCTCAAGTCCGAGGAGGTACTGGTCCTCTCTCCATGCAGTGGGTGGGCCTGGGGATCTACCCTGGGGTGGGGTGGCAGGTGCTCCCGGGCAGTGGTCCCTGACACCCAGTCTGCCTCCACAGATGCAGATGGTGCAGCAGGAGCAGCTGCTGCAGGAAACACAGGCCCTGCAGCAGAGCTTCCTCTCTGAGAAAGATAGCCTGCTGCAGCGTGAGCACTTCATCGAGCAGGAGAAGGCTAAGCTGGAGCAGCTCTTTCAGGGAGAGGTGGCTAAGGCACAGCAGCTGCTGGAGGAGCAGCGGCGACAGCAGCAGCAGATGGAGCAGGAGCGGCAGCAGCTGGTGGCCAGCATGGAGGAGGCACGGAGGCGGCAGCGTGAGGCAGAGGAAGGTGTGCGACAACAGCAGAAGGAGCTACAGCGGTTGGAGCAGCAGCGACAGCAGCAGGAGAAGCTGCTGGCTGAGGAGAACCAGAGGCTGCGTGAGCGGCTGCAGCGCCTGGAGGAAGAGCACCGGGCTGCGCTGGCACACTCCGAGGAGGTCACTGCCTCAAAGGCCCTGCCCAATGGCCGGGATGCACCTGATGGCCCTGCCGTGGAGGTGGAGCCTGAGCACTCCTTTGATGGCCTGCGGCAGAAGGTGCCAGCCCAGCGGCTGCAGGAGGCAGGCATCCTAAGCACGGAGGAGCTGCAGCGGCTGGCTCAGGGCCACACTACGGTGGCCGACCTTGCGCGACGGGAGGACGTGCGCCAGTACTTGCAGGGCCATAGCTGCATTGCTGGGCTACTGCTAAAGCCCACCAACGAGAAGCTGAGTGTGTACATGGCCCTGCAGAGGCAGCTGCTGAGCCCTGGCACAGCTCTCATCCTACTGGAGGCCCAGGCAGCCTCTGGCTTCCTGCTGGACCCTGTGCGGAACCGGCGGCTGACTGTCAATGAGGCTGTGAAAGAGGGTGTCGTGGGCCCTGAGTTGCACCACAAGCTGCTGTCGGCCGAGCGCGCTGTCACTGGCTACAAAGACCCCTACACTGGGGAGCAGATTTCCCTCTTCCAGGCCATGAAGAAGGACCTCATCGTGCGGGACCATGGCATCCGCCTGCTGGAGGCCCAGATTGCTACGGGTGGCATCATTGACCCTGTGCACAGCCACCGCGTGCCTGTGGACGTGGCCTACCAGCGTGGCTATTTCGATGAGGAGATGAACCGCGTCCTGGCAGATCCAAGTGATGACACCAAGGGCTTCTTCGACCCCAACACGCACGAGAACCTCACCTATCTGCAGCTATTGGAGCGCTGCGTGGAAGACCCCGAGACGGGCCTGCGCCTGTTACCACTTACAGACAAGGCTGCCAAGGGCAGGGAGCTGGTCTACACAGACTTGGAGGCCCGGGACGTCTTCGAGAAGGCCACAGTGTCCGCACCATTTGGCAAGTTCCAGGGCAAGACAGTGACCATCTGGGAACTCATCAACTCAGAGTACTTCACAGCAGAGCAGCGGCGGGACCTGCTGCGGCAGTTCCGCACGGGCCGGATCACGGTGGAGAAGGTCATCAAAATCGTCATCACGGTGCTAGAGGAGCAGCAACAGAAGGGCCAGCTCTATTTTGAGGGCCTTCGCACCCTGGTACCTGCCGCTGAGCTGCTGGAAAGCAGGATCATTGAACACGACCTCTACTGCCAGCTGCAGCGGGGCGAGCGCTCAGTCCGAGAGGTAGCTGAAGTGGATTCCGTGAGGCAGGCCCTGCGAGGTGCCAACGTCATTGCAGGCGTGTGGCTAGAGGAGGCTGGACAGAAGCTGAGCATCTATGAGGCCCTGAAGAAAGGTCTGCTGCAGCCAGACGTGGCCCTGGCCCTACTCGAAGCCCAGGCTGGCACCGGGCACATCATCGACCCTGCTACCAGCTCCCGGCTGACTGTGGACGAGGCGGTGCGCGCTGGTCTGGTGGGCCCTGAGCTGCATGAGAAGCTGCTGTCAGCCGAGAAGGCTGTGACAGGCTATAGGGACCCCTACACAGGCCAGAGTGTTGCCCTGTTCCAGGCTTTGAAGAAGGGTCTCCTCCCCCGGGAGCAGGGCCTGCGTCTGTTGGATGCCCAACTGTCCACAGGCGGCATCATAGACCCTAGCAAGAGCCACCGTGTGCCCTTGGATGTTGCCTATGCCCGGGGCTACCTGGATGAGGAGACCAGCAGGGCCCTGTCGGTACCCAAGGATGATGCCAAGACTTACCACGATCCCAGCACACAAGAGCCAGTCACATATCGCCAGCTCCAACAGCAGTGCTGGCCTGACCAGCTGACCGGGCTAAACCTGCTGCCTGTCTCCGAGAAGGCTGCCCGCGACCGGCAGAAGGACCTCTACTCTGAGCTCCAGGTCCGTGAGACTTTTGAGAAGACGACAGTTGAGGTCCCTGTGGGTGGCTTCAAGGGCAAGACAGTGACCATCTGGGAGCTCATCAGCTCTGAATACTTCACAGCAGAGCAGCGGCAGGAACTGCTACGGCAGTTCCGCACGGGCAAGGTCACTGTGGAGAAGGTCATCAAGATCCTCATCACCATCATTGAGGAGGTGGAGACCCAGCGACAGGAGAGGCTGTCCTTCAGTGGCCTCCGAGCCCCCGTGCCGGCAAGCGAGCTTCTGGCTTCTGGGGTCCTCAGCAGAGCTCAGTTTGAGCAACTCAAGGATGGCAAGACATCGGTCAAGGACCTCTCTGAGGTGGGCTCCGTGCGGACACTGCTTCAGGGCAGTGGCTGCCTTGCTGGCATCTACCTAGAGGATTCCAAGGAGAAGGTGACCATCTATGAGGCCATGCGCCGGGGCCTGCTCAGGCCTAGCACAGCCACACTCCTGCTTGAGGCACAGGCAGCCACCGGCTTTCTTCTGGACCCCGTACGGAACCAGCGCCTGTATGTCCATGAGGCTGTGAAAGCTGGTGTCGTGGGCCCTGAGCTACATGAGAAGCTGCTGTCAGCTGAAAAGGCCGTCACTGGCTACAAGGACCCCTACTCAGGCTCCACCATCTCCCTCTTCCAGGCCATGAAGAAGGGCCTGGTCCTCAGGGACCATGGCATCCGCCTGCTGGAGGCCCAGATTGCCACGGGTGGCATCATCGACCCCGTGCACAGCCACCGTGTGCCTGTGGATGTGGCCTACCAGCGCGGCTACTTGGATGAGGAGATGAACCGTGTCCTGGCAGATCCGAGTGATGACACCAAGGGCTTCTTCGACCCCAACACACACGAGAACCTCACCTACCTGCAGCTGTTGGAGCGCTGTGTGGAAGACCCTGAGACGGGCCTGCGCCTGCTGCCGCTAAAAGGGGCGGAGAAGCCCGAGGTGGTAGAGACCACGCAGGTCTACACAGAGGAGGAGACCCGGAAGGCTTTTGAGGAGACACAAATCGACATCCCTGGTGGCGGTGGCCATGGCGGTGCGACCATGACCCTGTGGGAGGTGATGCAGTCCGACATGATCCCCGAGGAGCAACGGGCCCGGCTGATGGCGGACTTCCAGGCTGGCCGCGTGACCAAGGAACGTATGATCATCATCATCATCGAGATCATCGAGAAGACGGAGATTGTGCGCCAGCAGAACCTGGCCTCCTATGACTATATCCGCCGCCGCCTCACGGCTGAGGACCTGTACCAGGCCCGGGTCATCTCCCTCGAGACTTACAACCTGCTCCGGGAGGGCACCAAAAGCCTCCGCGAGGTCCTCGAGGCTGAGTCTGCCTGGCGCTACCTGTATGGCACAGGCTGTGTGGCTGGCGTCTACCTTCCTGGCTCCAGGCAGACGCTGACCGTCTACCAGGCCCTCAAGAAGGGGCTGCTGAGTGCCGAGGTGGCTCGCTTACTGCTGGAAGCCCAGGCAGCCACAGGCTTCCTGCTGGACCCAGTGAAGGGTGAGCGGCTGACCGTTGATGAGGCCGTGCGGAAGGGCCTGGTGGGCCCTGAGCTGCATGACCGGCTGCTCTCAGCTGAGCGGGCAGTTACCGGCTATCGTGACCCGTACACCGAGCAGACCATCTCACTATTCCAGGCCATGAAGAAGGAGCTGATCCCTGCCGAGGAGGCCCTGCGGCTGCTGGATGCCCAGCTGGCCACTGGTGGCATCGTGGACCCCTACCTGGGCTTCCATCTTCCACTGGAGGTGGCTTGCCAACGTGGCTACCTCAACAAGGACACGCACGACCAGCTGTCGGAGCCTAGTGATGTGCGCAGCTACGTGGACCCCTCCACTGACGAGCGCCTCAGCTACACACAGTTGCTCCGGCGGTGCCGCCGTGATGAGAAGAGCGGTCAGCTGCTCCTGCCTCTCTCAGATGCCCGCAAGCTGACCTTCCGTGGCCTGCGCAAGCAGATCACTGTGGAGGAGTTGGTGCGCTCGCAGGTCATGGACGAGGCCACAGCGCTGCAGCTGCAAGAGGGCCTGGCCTCCATCGAGGAGGTCACTAAGAACCTGCAGAAATTCCTCGAGGGCACCAGCTCTATAGCTGGGGTCTTTGTCGACGCCACCAAGGAGCGGCTGTCAGTGTACCAGGCCATGAAGAAGGGCATCATCCGGCCTGGCACAGCCTTTGAGCTCCTGGAGGCACAGGCAGCCACTGGCTACGTCATTGACCCCATCAAGGGGCTCAAACTGACTGTGGAGGAGGCTGTACGTATGGGCATCGTGGGCCCTGAGTTCAAGGACAAGCTGCTGTCTGCTGAGCGTGCTGTCACTGGCTATAAGGACCCCTACTCTGGGAAGCTCATCTCCCTCTTCCAGGCCATGAAGAAGGGCTTGATCCTGAAGGACCACGGCATCCGCCTGCTGGAGGCCCAGATTGCCACAGGCGGCATCATCGACCCTGAGGAGAGCCACCGGCTGCCAGTTGAGGTGGCCTACAAGCGTGGCCTCTTTGATGAGGAGATGAATGACATCTTGACTGATCCCTCGGATGACACCAAGGGTTTCTTCGACCCCAACACGGAAGAGAACCTGACCTACCTGCAGCTGATGGAGCGCTGCGTCACCGACCCGCAGACAGGCCTGCGCCTGCTGCCACTAAAGGAGAAGAAACGCGAGCGGAAGACATCCTCCAAGTCCTCGGTGCGCAAGCGCCGTGTGGTGATCGTGGACCCTGAAACAGGCAAAGAGATGTCAGTGTATGAGGCCTACCGCAAGGGCCTCATCGACCACCAGACGTACCTGGAACTGTCAGAGCAGGAGTGTGAGTGGGAGGAGATCACCATCTCTTCCTCGGATGGCGTGGTCAAGTCCATGATTATTGACCGCCGCTCTGGCCGCCAGTATGACATCGACGAGGCCATTGCCAAGAACCTCATCGACCGCTCTGCGTTGGACCAATACCGTGCCGGCACACTCTCCATCACTGAATTTGCCGACATGCTCTCAGGCAACGCCAGTGGCTTCCGCTCCCGCTCCTCCTCAGTGGGCTCTTCCTCTTCCTACAGCAGCCCCTCTGTCACCAGGACTCCGCTGGCGTCCTGGTCTGATCCAACCGAGGAGACCGGCCCAGTGGCTGGCATCCTGGACACAGAGACCCTGGAGAAGGTGTCCATCACGGAGGCCATGCACCGCAACCTGGTCGACAACATCACAGGCCAGCGGCTGCTGGAGGCGCAGGCCTGCACTGGGGGGATCATTGACCCTAGCACTGGCGAGCGCTGCCCCGTCACTGAGGCTGTCAACAAAGGCCTGGTGGACCGCATCATGGTGGACCGCATCAACCTGGCCCAGAAGGCCTTCAGCGGCTTTGAGGATCCACGCACCAAGACCAAGATGTCAGCTGCCCAGGCCCTGAAGAAGGGTTGGCTGTACTACGAGGCGGGCCAGCGCTTCCTAGAGGTACAGTACCTGACAGGTGGCCTGATCGAGCCTGATGCGCCTGGTCGTGTGTCTCTCGATGAGGCCTTGCAGCGTGGCACCGTGGACACCCGCACTGCCCAGAAGCTTCGTGATGTCAGCGCCTACTCCAAGTACCTCACCTGCCCCAAGACAAAGCTCAAGATCTCCTACAAGGATGCACTGGACCGCAGCATGGTGGAGGAGGGCACAGGGCTGCGGCTGCTGGAGGCTGCCGCCCAGTCCAGCAAGGGCTACTACAGCCCATACAGTGTCAGCGGCTCCGGCTCCACTGCCGGCTCCCGTACCGGCTCCCGCACCGGCTCCCGGGCTGGTTCTCGCCGCGGCAGCTTTGATGCCACTGGCTCTGGCTTCTCCATGACCTTCTCTTCCTCCTCTTACTCTTCCTCGGGCTATGGCCGCCGCTACGCCTCAGGGCCCTCGTCCTCCCTGGGGGGCCCTGAGTCTGCAGTGGCCTGAGCCCCTGCCTGCATCCTGCCCTCTCGCTCTGCATGTGGCCAGGCTCCTGCCAATGCACTGGGGTCTTTCTTTAATGTTTAAAGGTGTCTTCCTCCCAAGCGGTGCCTAAAGTTTAACCAAAAAGACCAGACTAACATATTAATATATATCTGCTGTCCAGATAGCCTGTGTCTCGGGGAAATGAGGCAGGCCCAGCCCCACCGACCACCTCACCTCTCTGGGTCTCCCCACTCCCTTCTACTTGCCACTCATCATAGCCAGGTGCCTTGGAGGGTCCAGAACTGGGCCCAGCCCACCCCTCCAATCTCCCCAGGGAGTGTTCTGTCTGGACAAGACCCCTAGCCCCATAAGGTGGCTCACTGGTTACCCACCTGATAACCCCAGCTGCTGCCAGGGCAGCTGGGGCCAGTCTCATCCACAGAGGGCCCTTGGCCAGCATTTCCATAGTCATTCAGTGGGTCTTACTGGGGAGGGAGGGGTCCCGAACCAGTCATCTTTTTCTGGCTGCTCAGAGAAGCCCCTTCCCCATGGGAAGACAGGAGCCAGTGGCCCAGCCTGGGCCCCAGCCTGCTCGGTCCCTTCCCAGCTCCTACAGCACCATCTGAGCTCAGCCTTCTAGCTCACCTGCACTCCCAAGCACTCCTGAGACCCCGGCCTCTGGCATCAGCCTTCAGCCTCAGCTCCCCTAGTAAGTGCCTTCTGTGTCCGCCCTCGCACCCAGGACCCAGACCCAGGGTGAGAAACTGTTGTTCCCAGTTGGGCATAGCTGGGGATTCTGCAGACCCATCCTCTCTCTGGGCCCTGTGGACCCCCACCCCGGGTGTCTGCCTGCCTGCCTCCCAGGGAGTCCCAGCCCCACATCAAGTGGCCCAGGGGTGCTGCTGGGCCATCTGCACTGGCTTTCCAGTGCTGTCCAGCCTGTGGTGTTGGAGACCCACCCCTGCCTCCACTCTAAGCTTTGCATGTCCCACTAACCTGGCAGGCAGCAGGTGGAGACACCAGGCTGTCAGCTGCCTCTGAGGGCAGAACACTAACCTGACCATGGGGGGGCTATGCAGGCCCTGCCCCCAATAAAAGCAATTCCAACCATCTTGTGGGTCCTGGGTCTTTGTACTGGGGTCAGGCGTGTGTCAGGAGTACACAGGTGCTACTGTCATGGGCTCCAGGCTCTGAACCCAGCAACTGTGTCCTGGCCAGGGATAGAGGTGATGTTGGCAGGCTGAAGGACCCGGGTGGTGACTGGGGGCAGGCTGTGCAACCTTGGGTAGAGGGTGCGAGGAGGGATGATGCCAGACTGAGACCAAAAAGGTTGGGGCTGCTCCAGGATGTCCACCTCTGCTGCTGGCCCAGGTGAGAACCTGTCCCTGTGCCTGGCACATGGTTTGCACTTAAGGTGCCCGTCCTCACATGAGGTGGAGTTCCAGTATACTCCATGTCAGTCACTGGCTGCGGCCTCCAGGCCTCAGGGAAGGAGCAAGGTGGCCCCTCACTGCAAGGACCAGACAGGCAAGGTGATTCTTATTGGTCAAGGGCAGCCTCCCGGAGAAGGGGAGCTCCGTGGCCTCCACTGAAGTTGCCAGGCAGCAGGTGATTACCTTGCCCGGGGTCCCTGCCCCTCACAGAAGATTATTCCACCCAGACTCTGCTTCTCCAGGGTGCTGACCAGGTGCAATTTCTGGAGGATTTGCAGGAGGAGGTGAGTGGAGCAAGTCCCAGCCCACTGGCCACTGGCCACAAGGCTGTGACTGATACCTCTCTGCTTTGCCCAGAACCTCAGCCCTAGGGACCCAAGTCCTAGCTACATGCTCTGCCTCCTGGGATACTGCCCTGCTCCCCACCCTGCTGGGTAGATAACTGGGGTCACACTGGCCTCTGCTCCACTGGAACAATAGCTGCCATGGTGAGGGGCAGCACAGCTGGTGAGTGGGGCCTTTTCCCACCCTGTTGGGGGTCCAGGAGCCTAACGCTGAAGGGAGAGGAAGTGTGTGCTCCCCATGGGTCTTGGAGGGTGCCAGGCAGCTACTCCTTTGGTTCCCAGACACATGTGGTCCTACAGTGAGTCCACTGACTTAAGCTGAAGACTGTGTCCCAAAGGATAATGCTACAGTCGTACAGCATCAGCAACAAGATAGCGTGAGGCCCAATTTTTGTTTTGAGACGGTCTCTGTCACTGAGGCTGGAGTCCAGTGGCCTCATCACAGCCCTCTGCAGCCTCAGGGCTTAAGTGAGCCTCCTGCCTCGGCCTCCCAAAGTGCTGGGATCACAGGTGCCCATCACTGTCCCCAGCCCAATTGCACTTTCTTTTTTTTTTTGAGACAGAACCTCAAGCTGTCCCCCTGGATACAGTGCTGTGGCATCACAGCCCATAGCAACCACCAGCTCTTGGGCTCAAGCGATTCTCCTGCCTCCGCCTCCCAAGTAGCTGGGACTACAGGCACCAGCTACCACCACCACAACGCCTGGCTATTTTTTGGTTGCAGCTGTCATCGTTTGGCAGGCCTGGGCTGGATCCAAATCTGCCAGCTCAGGTCTATGTGGCTGGTGCCTTAGCCGCTTGAGCCACAGGTGCCGAGCCCCAGCCACACTCCCTGAAGAGGCCATTTAACCCTGCGCAGCAGCAGCTTCCAGGACACTGTGGTGTCAGGGTCCTGCACCATCTGCTGCACCCCTGCTGTGAGTGGGGCCTGAGACCTGAGGCTACACTAGGCTGGTGCCCAACCTGCGACACTGAGGCTCCCAGGGCTGGAAAGGTGGGCTCGAGCCTGGGTTATAAGTTGTTTTTTTTTTTTTTTTTTTTAGAGAAAATTTCACTTTGTCTTCCTTGGTATCCGAGTGCCATGGCATCACACACCTCACAGCAACCTCCAACTCCTGGGCTTAGGCAATTCTCTTGTCTCAGCTTCCCAAATAGCTCGGACGACAAGCGCCTACCACAATACCCGGCTATTTTTTTGTTTGTTTTAGCTTGGCTGGGGCTGGGTTTGAACCCACCACCCTCGGTATATGGGGCCAGGGCCCTACCCACTGAGCCACAGGCACCGCCCTGAGTTACAGGTCTTGATTTGTTCCTGTCACAAGTTGGCCTCTGGTGTTGTGGCAGCAGCCCTGGTGGTCTTTATTGCTGGAGTGCAGGATGTGCTACCTTGCCAGGAGCTAGACCTGCCTGGGGAGAGGCCATTGTGTCATCAGCCTCTGGCTGGGATCAGCCTAGGAGGACTGGGGACCAGCACCTACTGACCTGGCATCAATGTGGGGTCGGGAGCCTTCAACATGTCACACACTGTCTTTAAAACACAAGAATCCCAGCACTATGGAAGGTGTGGGCACCTGTAGTCCCAGCTATTTGGGAGGCGGAGGCAGGAGAATCACTTGAGCCCAGGAGTTGGACGTTGCTGGGAGATGTGATGCCACAGCACTCTACCCAGGGCAACAGCTTGAGGTTCTGTCTCAAAAAAAAGAAAAAGAAGGAAATGCCAGATTCAGAGTTTGTCCTTGACGTCAGAGAGGATGTCCTAACATTCCAGACCTCTGGACTCCTCGAAGCTCTGCTGATGTGACAGTCCCCATCCTTGCTCAGTGTCCTTGCGCCGAAGCACACATCTCACCAGGCTGTGCAGGACACCTACTGCTTCCTGTTGGGAAGCCTGGCCAGTGTGTTTCTCTGTCCTTTCTTCAGACCGCTCAAGTCCCTTCCAGCTATACTACAAAGCTGAAGAACTGCCCCAGCTAGGTGCACACCTGTGTCCATCCCCCAGTGATCTCCCAGCATGGAGAAGGAAGCTTGTTAGTTAGCAGCCACAGACCGCACCGGAGGCCATGTTCTGCTCTGGAAAAGACTCCACAGTCCAGCAGCTGGCGCCAGGGCTGCCCAGGGGTCGGGGTGTCTGTGGCACTCCCCCCGTTGCTCACAGTGATTCAAGACGGTAGGTATCACCTTGTGTCCCAGTATCCCCGTGTTCCTGCTGAGCGCTGCCAGGATTTCAGCCAGGATATGGTGTAGTTTTTAATTTTTATCTTGGCTGGGAATGGGAGTTTCTAACTTTCTAGTCTTTCTTTCTTTTTTTTTTTTTCTTTGAGACAGAACCTCAAGCTGTCGCCCTGGGTATAGTGCCGTGGCATCACAGCTCACAGCAACCTCCAACTCCTGGGCTCAAGCGAGTCTCCTGCCTCCGCCTCCCAACTAGCTGGGACTACAGGTGCCCACCACAACGCCCGGCTATTTTTTGATTGCAGCTGTCACTGTCCTTGGCTGGGCGTTGTTTGGCGGGCTTGGGCTAGATTTGAACCTGCCAGCTCAGGTGTATGTGACTGATACCTTAGCCGCTTGAGCCACAGGCGCAGAGCCATTTTTTTTTTTTAAATAAGAGGAAGGGCGTTGTTTGCCAGCTGGGAGCTTACGGCGTAGAAGAATTCCAAATGGCCATGCTCCCCTGGACTGGCTTGGTCTTTCCCTTTTTATCAACAGTCAAAAAGTTCCACCCCACAGGTGCCCTTCTCATTGGCCAGTTTGAATCAAGCGGGAGATGTTATTCCAGCCCCTGTAGAACTACAGGATTTCACAGAACTTGGAAATTTCCAAGTTCCAGGAAGTCAAGTTTACAAATTCCATTGGATCTTTTTTTTTTTTTTTTAAGAAAGAGCCACAAGCTGTCACCCGTGGCATCACAGCTCACAGCAACCTCCAATTTCTGGGCTCAAGTGAATCTCTTGCCTCTGCCTCCCAAGTAGCTGGGACTACAGGCGCCTGCCACAACGCCCAGCTATTTTTTGGTTGCAGCCGTCATTGTTTGGTGGGCCCGGGCTGGATTCAAACCCGCCAGCTCAGGTGTACGTGGCTGGTGCCTTAGCCCGTTGAGCCATAGGCACTGAGCCATCGGATCTTTCTTAAGTACAGCAATTTTTATTCCAACATGAGGATCCTGCCAACTGCAGAGTGTGTCTGTTCTAGTTGCACACTCCTGAGCTGGGAAGTGACCCTCTGCCAGAGATCTAGGCCAGGCCTCTGTTTGTCCCCTGGCCCCCTGCGCCCTCCACCTACAGGAAACCAGTGGTGGTGCTCAGGCCCGGGGATGCAGCTCCCCCAGATCCTGCTCTGGGTGCACAGTTGTGCAGTGAGAGACAGAAGGTCCTCCTAGGGAGAGACCGGGCATTGCTGCTGCTCCCACCTGTAATGGTGAGGTCTGTCTGCAGGAAGGCCTGGCCCATCTTTCTGTTTATGTGCCTTGGGGCTGAGAACTAGCTTAGATAGGCAAACAGAACAAGCAATTGTGTTTTCCATTGACGCCATGGAGCCTAACCACCCAGTTCATTTTAAAATTCTTTTGGGTTGGCTCGGCACCCGTAGCACAGTGGTTACAGTGCCAGCCACGTACACTGAAGGTGGCAGGTTTGAACCTGGCCCAGGCCAGCTAAACAACAATGACAACTTTAACAAAAAATAGTCAGGCGTTGTGGTGGGTGCCTGTAGCCTCAAATACTTGGGAGGCTGGGGCAAAAGAATTGCTTGAACCCAAGAGTTTCAGGTTGCTGTGAGGTGTGATGCCATGGCACTCTATGGAGGGTGACATAGTGAGACTCTGTCTGAATAAATAAATAAATAAAATTATTTTGGGTCCATATAATAAGCCAGTGGTTCTCAAAGTGGTCCCCTGGGCCAGCAGCAATGGGACCATCTGGGAGTCTGTGAATGGTAGTCTTGGCTGTACCCAGACCACCTGAATCAGAAGTTCTAGGCCTGGGGCTCAGGACCTCAGGTTTTCACAGCCCTTCAGGGGCTGCTGTGAGCTTGAGTGCTGGCTGCCCACCCTGGTCACCTCCCAAACCCTGTGTTAGATGGGCCTTCACATATCCTCCTGATCAGCACCCCTGCTGGTGGTACTCATGCCCTCCCCTCCCTATCTCCCGCCACTGCACTGCTGTAGACCAGGACTGTTGGGACAGGACCCCGCTGCCAGTGGGTGCATTCTGACCCCAGTGCTCCCAGGACCATACCTGGCACCACCTGGCCAGGAGCAGAGGCTGAGATGAGGATTTGGGTGCAGGTAGTGTCTGGGAGAAGTGTTCTTGGGAAAGGGGGGTGTGGAGCAGGACAGATATGGTCTAGGCTGAAGTCTAGCTGTAGCTGATCCCACAGAGGCCTCAGGAGTATGAGTTGCATGCTCTCCTGCCCAGAGGTGAGGGGCCTGGACAGATCCCCCCACATCAGTCAGACACTGGTCATAGGCTGCCTGTGGGGTGGGGCAGGTAATCCTCAGGCATCTCTGAAAAGGCAGCACCTCATCAGCTGAGGGCAAGGGGTGCAGGTGTGAGGCTCTAGCAGCTGCGGATGGGCCCGTGGGCCCCAGTGGGGTTTCAGTGGTCAGCAGCAGCGTCTGTGCAGTAGCACAGTGTGACAGTGAGGAATCCTGAAAACCCCTCCTGGGTCAGACCCAGCAAATATCTTCTCGGATCCACATCTGAAATCACAGAAAGGAAATCTTCAGGGGTAAAAAAGAAAGAAGAACTTCAGCAAGATAGCATATTCCTGAGGAATTTGCCAATCTTGAAACCTAAAGCCTTAGCTTTTAACAGATCTGTAGGAACAGGAAACAGGGGCTTGGGCCTGTTTAGGCAGAGATCTTATATGAAATCAAGATCCTCAAAAGGTCACAGTCTATGAAAATGTGGATTAGAAAAGCTCCAACCCCTGTATGTGGCAACAGAGAGGAAGCTCACTGGGTTCTGCCCCAGCTCTGGCAAGGAAAGGCCCACACTGGACATATACACCTTTGGGTCATTCCTTGTATGCTCTGGAGAACCCCATGCTGGGAATTAAACCAACCTTCCCACACTAGTTATTGTCTGGTGCCCGGTATGGGCCAACATAATCTTACCTGGAAGTTGTGCCCTGCAGTCCTCATTCAGTCCTCAGATAAAACTCAGGCTTTCAGATGCAATCTCAGTCAAAACCTGTAAGACATATGAAAAAAAAGTATCCCAAGTCGTCAACATTAAGAAAAGCAGAAGTGGCTCAGCACCTGTGGCTCAACGGGCTAAGGTGCCAGCCACGTACACCTGAGCTGGCGGGTTCAAATCCAGCCCGGGCCCGCCAAACCACAATGTCGGCTGCAACCAAAAAAAATGGCCGGGCGTTGTGGCGGGCACCTGTAGTCCCAGCTACTTGGGAGGCGGAGGCAAGAGACTCGCTTGAGCCCAGGAATTGGAGGTTGCTGTGAGCTGTGATGCCATGGCACTCTACCCAGGGTGACAGCTTGAGGCTCTGTCTAAAAAAAAAAAAAAAAAAAATTAGTAATGTTTGACATTTATAGAGTGGTTAACTTTGAGCCAGGCAACAGGCTGCACTTTTTACACCAATGATTGCATTCCTACCCACAAAATCACTGTGAGAAAGAAAAGGACTTTCACA
>CAUYON010029686.1:0-25406 GCA_963573935.1 Arctocebus calabarensis
GAGTCCTTTGCCCACCCTGAGATGGGATCACTTGTTCTTTTCTTGCTAATACATTGGAGTTCTCTGTGTATTCTGGTTATTAAACCTTTGTTGGAGGCATAACTAGCAAATATTTTCTCTCATTCTGAGGGCTGTCTGCTTACTATACTTACTATGTTCTTGGCTGTACAGAAGCTTTTCAGTTTGATCAGGTCCCAGTAGTGTATTTTTGATACTGCTTCAATTGCCTGGGGAGTCCTCCTCATAAAATATTCACCCAAGCCAATTCCTTTAAGAATTTCCCCTGCAGTTTCTTCTAATATTTTGATAGCTTCATGTCTTAAGTTTAAATCTTTAATCCAGTGAGAGTCTACCTTAGTTAATGGTGAGAGGTATGGGTCCAGTTTTAGTCTTCTAGAGGTTGCCAGCCAGTTCACCCAGCACCATTTGTTAAATAGGGAGTCTTTTCCCCACTGAATGTTTTTAATTGGCTTGTCAAAGATTAAGTAATGGTAAGTAGCTGGATTCATCTTGTGGTTCTCTATTCTGTTCCAAACATCTACTTCTCTGTTTTTGTGCCATTACCATGCTGTTTTGATCACTACTGATTTATAGTAGAGTCTCAGGTCTGGTAGTGTGATTCCTCCCGCTTTGTTTTTATTTCTGAGTAATGTCTTGGCTATTTGGGTTTTTTCTGATTACATATAAAATGAAGTACTATTTTTTCGAGATCTTTAAAATATGACAATGGAACTTTGATAGGAATTACATTAAAATTATATATTGCTTTGGGTAGTATAGACATTTTAACAATGTTGACTGTCCCCAGCCATGAGCATTTTTTCATTTGTTAACATTTTCAGATTTTTCTTTTCTTAAAGTTTCATAGTTCTCTTTATAGAGATCTTTCACATCCTTTGTTAGGTAAACTCCCAAATATTTAATCTTCTTTGGCACTACTGTGAAAGGAATAGAGTCCTTGATTGTTTTTTCAGTTTGGCTGCTGTTGGTATATATAAAGGCTACAGATTTATGGGTATTGATTCTGTAGCCTGAGACATTGCTGTATTCCTTGATCACTTCTAAAAGTTTTGTAGTAGAATCCCTGGTGTTTTCCAGGTATACAATCATCTCATCTGCGAAGAGTGAAAGTTTGATCTCTTCTGATCCTATGTGGATATGCTTGATCGCCTTTTCTTCCCTGATTACAATGGCTAAAACTTCCATTACGATGTTGAAGAGCAATGGAGACAATGGGCAACTTTGCCTGGTTCCTGATCTAAGTGCAAATGGTTTCAATTTAACTCTATTCAATATGATATTGGCTGTGGGTTTGCTGTAGATGGCCTCTATCAGTTTAAGAAATGTCCCTTCTATACCATTTTTTTTAAGTGTTCTGATCATGAAGGGATGCTTCATATTCATCGTAATGGATATTTTCAAAAGCTTTTTCTGCATCAATTGAGAGAATCATATGGTCTTTATTTTTTAATTTGTTTATGTGCTGGATTACATTCATGGATTTGCGTATATTGAACCCACCTTGAGACCCTGAGATAAAGCCCACTTGGTCATGATGTATAATTTGTTTGATGTGTTGTTGTATTCTGTTTGTCAGTATCTTGTTAAATATTTTTGCATCAATATTCATTAGTGATATTGGTCTATAGTTTTCTTTTCTTGTTGGGTCTCTCCCTGGTTTAGGGATCAAGGTGATGTTTGCTTCATAGAATGTGTTGGGTAGTGTTCCTTCTTTTTCTGTATTTTGGAAGAGGTTTAGTAATATAGGTACTAGTTCTTCTTTAAAGATTTGGTAGAATTCTGACGTGAAGCCATCTGCTCCTGGGCTTTTCTTTTTAGGGAAATTTTTTACAGTTGATACTACTTCAGAACTTGATATAGGCCTGTTCAATGTTTCCACTACATTCTGGCTGAGTCTTGGTAGGTGGCGTGCTTCCAAGTATTGGTCGATTTCCTTCAGATTTTCATATTTCTGAGAGTAAAGTTTCTTGTCATATTCATTAAGGAATTTTTGAATTTCTGCGGCGTCTGTTCTTATTTTGTCTTTGCCATTTCTGATTGATGAAATTAGAGATTTTACTCTTTTGTTCCTGGTTAGGTTAGCCAAAGGTTTATCTATTTTCTTGACCTTTTCAAAAAATCAACTTTTTCATTTATCGATCTGCTGTATGATTCTTTTGTTTTCAATTTCATTTAATTCTGCTCTAATTTTGGTTATTTGTTTTCTTCTGCTGGGTTTGGGGTTGGAATGATCTTCCTTCTCCAGTTGCTTAAGATGTCCCATTAAGTTGTTAATTTCCTCTCTTTCTGTTTTCTTGAGGACAGCTTACAGTGCTATAAATTTTTCTTTTAGGACTTGCAGTATCCCAGAGGTTCTGATAATTTGTGTCTTCATTGTCATTTTGTTCCAAAAATTTGGTAATTTCCTTTTTAATCTCTTCTATGACCCAGCTATCCTTCAGCATAAGGTTATGTAGCTTCCATGTTTTTGTATGAGTATGCAGATTCCTGTTGTTATTGAGTTCAACTTTTATTCCTTGATGGTCAGAGAAGACGCAAGGAGTAATTTCTATTCTTTTAAATTTGCTGAGGTTAGACTTGTGACCTAAGATGTGATCAATTTTGGAGTATGTTCCATGGGCTGATGAGAAGAATGTGTATTCAATTTTATTAGGATGACATGTGTGTAGATGTCTGTTAAATCCAGTTGTTGAATGGTTAAGTTTAAATCTAAAATTTCTTTACTTAGCTTCTTTTTGGAGGATCTATCCAGCACTGCTAAAGGAGTATTAAAATCTCCAACTACTATGGAGGTGGAGGAAATCAAGTTGCTCATCTCTACTAGAGTTTTTCTTATAAATTGAGGCACATTCTGTTTTGGTGTGTAAATATTAGTAATTGAAATCTCATCATATTGAGTAGTACCTTTAACAAATATGAAATGTCCATCTTTATCCTTCTTTACTTTGGTTGGTTTAAAGCCTATTGTATCTGCGAATAAGATTGCAACACCTGCTTTTTTCTGTTTTCCATTTGCCTGGAATATAGATGACCATCCTTTCACCTTGAGTCTAAATTTATCTTTTAAGGTAAGATGAAATTCTTGTATGCGGCAGATATCTGGCCTGAGGCTTTGTATCCAGTCAGCCAACCTATGCCTCTTTAGAGGACAATTTAAACCATTCACATTAATTGAAAACAATGATAAATCTTTAGAAAGTCCAGGGGACATTTTTAATCCTTTCATCACTGTGGAAGTTGAAATTTGATAAAAAGTTTCTGGGTGAGTTTACTTTTCTGGTGGAGGATTTCGCTGGTCATTATGGACTATAGGTCTGAGAATATGCTGGAGAGCTGGTTTAGTTTTAGCAAATTTCTTCAACATGTGGATGTCATTAAAGTATTTAATTTCTCCATCATAAATGAAACTCAGTTTAGCTGGGTACAAGATCCTGGGTTGAAAGTTCTTTTGTTTTAGGAGATTAAACGTCGACCATTCTCATCTAGCTTGAAAGGTTTGATCAGATCTGCAGTTATTCTAATATTCTTCCCCTTGTAGGTAATGGATTTCTTATATCTGGCTCCTTTCAGAATTTTCTCCTTCATATTAACTTTAGTGAAGTTAATTATGATGTGCCTGGGGGGTGTCTTAGTTGGGTTGAGTCATGCTGGGGTTCTGAAACTGTCTGCTTTCTGAATTTCAGAATCTCTTGGCATGTCTGGAAAGTTCTCTTTCATAATCTCATAAAGAAGAGACTCTGTGCCTTGTGATACCACTTCATCGTTTTCAGCTATCCCTATAAGGTGAATATTGGTTTTCTTTGAGTTATCCCAGAGCTGTTTGAGAGAATGATCTGTTTTTGCCTTCCATTTCTCTTCTTCTTTGGAAGTTTGGGAGCGCTCGAAAGCTTTGTCTTCCATGTCAGAAATCCTTTCTTCTGCTTGCTCCATTCTGTTACTGAGGAATTCTACTGTATTTCTCAGATCTTTGAGGGCTGCAATTTCTTGTCTCAATGTGTCAAAATCTTTGGTCATTTTGTCTTTGAATTCATTCAATTCTTGACACTTCCTTTGGGTCATATTTTGGATTACTGCCTGAAATTCTAATTTCATCTTTTCCTCCATTACACTGATCTTTGCTATCCAGACTCTGAATTCGATTTCTGACATCTCAGCCATTTGCTTATGCAAGGGATCTTGTGCTGTATCTACCTTGTTGTTCCTTGGGGGAGTTGATCTACTCTAATTATTCATATTGCCAGAGTTTTTCTGTTGATTCTGCCTCATGATTATTTTTCACTGTTGCCCAAGACCATCCTCAGAGTTAGGGAGGTGTCTCTCCCATATCAGACTCTGGCAGGATCACTCTATGGTTGCTGGATCTTTGTAGGGAGTGATCCTGTGTAGCTCCTCTGGGACTACCTCACTCAGGGAGTTTTGGCTGTGGCAGCAGCTCTGGAGTGTAGCATGCCCAGATCAAGTAGCTGGGCATGGAATGGGGCACCCTGTGGCCTTTGCAAAGGGACCTCCTGTCTTCAGCTGTCTCTGGCTGGGAGGATGGATATAGAGTGAGGGTGGATGGCATAGGGCACAGATTTGACCCAGGCAAGGTCCCCACAGGTGACACTGAGCCTAGGTAGGGCACAAATTGGCACCGCCTGTGAGTCTCGGTGGACTTCTGGGCAGCTGCTGGCAGCAGGCCAAGGCCCAGGGGGGTGCCAATCAGGGCTGTGTGGGATTCCGGGTGGAGTAAAGTTCCACTGTGGCTAGTGGGCCTGGGGCACGGATCGGAGCCAGGTGGGTGTCCCCTTGGGCCAAAGCCTGGCAGGGCACAGATCGGTGCTGGGCAGGAGTCCCAGCGGAGTTCCTGGACACTGCTGGTGGCTGGCCACAGCCCTGCAGGATGCCAATCAGGACCACATGGAGGTTCCGGTGGAGTGTGGTTACTGGCTGTTGAGGGCTGCGTACCTGGGGCATGGATCAGAGCCAAGTGGTGTCCCCGCAGGCGTCAGGTCAAGCCCAGGCAGGGCACAGATGAGGTGGGTGGGAGTCCCAGCGGATTTCCTGGCCACTGCTGGCAGCGGGCCAATGCCCAGCATGGTGCCAATTGGGGCTGTGCGGGGGTTCCAGGCGGAGAAGTGTTCCTGGCCACTGTAGGCACAGATGGGGCCAGGCGAGGCACAGATTGGTGTGCAGGAGTCCCAGCAGAGTTTCTGGCCACTGCTGGCCAAGGCCTGAAGGGTGCCAATCAGGGCCACATGGGTGTCCCTGTGGAGTTCCTGGCCTGGGGGCTGGTGGGGTCCTGGAGTCTCTTACCTGGCCTGCTGCCTGGCCTGGCAGGTAGAGAGAGTGGGCACTGCTCAAGTCCTCCTCCCTCAGTTTCAACAGAGGTCAGGTAAGGGGGTTAGGGTGTCCTGGAAGTTCAGAATGGCGGAAAACTTTAGTTCGTTTTTTCTGCCTGAAACTTGGTTTCTTGAAGTCGCTGCTTGCCTCAGAGGTGACCTGCAGTTTATCACTTCCCTCTCGCTCTCTCGGCTGGGCTCCCAGCTTCAGCTCAATTGGGCGATTTCTGGAGGTTATCTTTCCTTTTGGACAGGAGCCTCTGTCGAAAGCTGCTTCCAGTCAGCCATCTTGCCCCTCCCTCTACTGTTTGTTTGTTTTTTACATTTTTTTCCTTTCCCTAGAAATTAGCATACTACATAGTACATACTCTCCAAAAAAATTTGGTGAATAGATGAATGAATGAAATCATATCAAGACCACACAAATAGCTTTCATCCAAAAGTCCCAAAACAGATGATGGTGTGGATATGGAAGGAGAGCAATTCGTATGTATTGTTTGTGAGACTGCAAATTAGCACAACCTATTTACAAAGTAATATGGAGATATTTAATAGAACTAATAGGATCCATAATTTAATTCAAACTATTTGATACAGCAATCCCACTATTAAGTATTATCCAAAGGAAAGTCATTCTATTAAAAAAAAAAAGACACTTGCATTAAAATGTTTTATAGCTGCACAATTCACAATTGTGAAGATAGGGATATGAGCCAAGTGCCCATCAATACCTGACTGGATTAATAAAATGTGTTATATGTACACCATGGAATAGCAGTCAACCATAAAAGGTAAACTAATAATACCTTTGTAACAACCTGGATTGAACTGGAGACAACCTCCTAAGTGAAGTATTAGAATAATGGAAAGACAAATACCACAAGTGCTGACTTTTAAATTGAAACTAAATGATCGACACACATGTGCACATAAACTAGTAAATTCAGTGGAGACCAAGGGTGTAGGAGGGGATGGGTAAATTCATTCCTAATAAGCAAAACACACAATATCTGGGGGATGGACACAATTATAACCAGGCTTTAATTTGTACAAAATAGTGCCTGTAACCAAAACATCTGTACCCCTGTAACATTATGAAATGTTAAAAAAATAAAATTAATAAAAATGAGCACGTGATGGTAATAAAAGAGAGTATGTGTGTGTAGCACATGCACATGTAGGTGCATGTAAGAGTGTTTAAGCATGTGTCTAACCTTTCGGGTTATCACTATGTATCATGATTGTCTTATAATTTTATATGAATAAACCCACTTAATCTGTATAGCAATCTTGTATGATTGATTTTATTATGATGCCAGTTTGTAGAGAAGGAAGCCAAAGAACAGAGAGATTAATTGATTTTTCTGAGGTCACAGAGACCAAGAACAGTTCAGGGATGACTGTAGCCCAACAAGTCCAGTTGCATATATCACACTTAGAATCACACTGCTAACACTGTCTATTCTCAGTCACAGACATTGGGCTGACGGAAGTAACAATACAGATGGTTGTTAGGTAATATTTTGTATTTCACATTTTTTCTCATTTAAAATCAAATAAATACACTTCAAAATAGATTCCTATTTTGTAACCATTTTCACTTTATGGTTCTTATTTTTAGCAGGAATATAGAAGGTCAAGATCCAATGATCCATACTTTTGAACATCTATAGCAATACTGAAGAAAAGCCATTGTTGGTGATGAAACATTATCAGTGCACAAAACACACACACTCATCAATGTTAATGGAGATATATGCTGCTTCCTTCTGGAACCCCAGAAGATTCCCTAAAACACACCAGTCAGAGCAGTCAAAGAGAACTGAAAAGCATCAGGGTTTCTAGGGTAACCTTTTACATTAGGGGCTCTAAGAGGCAAAGGAAATTTATCAGTTAGCATTCCATGGAGCCCTGTTTACAGTCTGCAGGAACATTCATTAGGCTATTATGAAGAATGCTAATGCTCTCAATTACACCTAAATTAAGATAAAGCAGTAACCTAGTTAATGTAAAAGTGGTTTTATTTATAGACAGTAATTTAATCTTTAATATGCAACCACCATCTGTAAAACTGCTTAGCCCCATCTATCCCATTTATGTCTTTATTATCCTATTGTAAAAACACACGGAGCACTCTTGGTTATAGATGTGAGATGAGTTCTTTCTCTAACATTTTTTTAAGCTTAAAAATGTTGATGTAATTACAGTGGATAGAGACATTTTCGTGCTGAATGTCCTTCATCCATTATATACTATAATGAAATTAACCATAATCTTTATAGAAGGAAAACCAATTTATGATAGTTAAAGAGGAGAGCCTTTTTCTTCCTCCCAACATTTGTTGGAAATGCTCCAAATAAGCATTTGTTTTGGTGGGAGAGAGGTCTGGAAGTGGGGTTGGGGTTGGGGGCAGGGGTTAGGGGAGCCACAGAAGGATTTCTCTGTTCAGGTCTGTCAGCCTTTTCAAGTAAATCATCTCTCAGAAGCAAGCAAGCCTCTAAGAGCATTGGGCCAGTTGTGCGCCTTCAACCAGCATTGTTGGGGACCCAGCTTTCAATGTGCAAACTGCCTTCAGAGTCAGAACAGATCTGGAAGCCTAACCAGGTTCTACGCTAAGCATTTCAGCAGAGGCAGTCTACCTACCCTAAAGGATAGAAGTGTTGTTTTCTAAGCAGCGTTTCTAGGCTCTTGAGGAGTTATACAAAGCCCAATAGGTATATTTGTTCCTCCAACACCAACATCTAATGATCTCAAATTAGATGACAGTTGGAAGGAAAATGTAACACACAACACACACATAGAAATAACAGGTCTTGAAAACCTGGTAGGATATCTAAAATCAGGTAGTATCTGTTTTGTTCAGGTGGGTCTTTAGCATGCACACAATCTTAATTAACAGAGACTCTCTTATTTTAAGTGTAATAGATTTTTATAACTAGAACAAATTATCTAATTTGGGGTTGGCAAAAGCAAGTTGAGTGTGGCAAGGCTTCCCCTCTCCCTTGCCCATGGTGCACATGACCAGCAGGTGTGTTCTTTCTAAGTGGGCACTGGCCTGGTGTTCCAGGCTACCGATGGCCCATGGGATACAAATCTAGAAGTCATTTTATGACAAATAATCCCTTCATTTTTATAGATGAGGAATTGAATTTCAGAGAAGTTTAGAGTAAAACAGTGTCAGAGACTAAAACAGATACCAAGTGTTCCTTCCCCTGATTCTGAAGTCTTTATGTCCCGAGAGTGTTACTCACAGGCAATCATCTGTGATCCAGGGTGGAACAAAATATGAACCCGAAAACCACACTTCAGTTGATGATCATGAAGCCAGCCTTCAATCAGTCCAATCAAATTTCTAATATAGTCCCAGACAATGGTGACAGAGACTCAGTCTGGTGATTCCTGAGAAGGAAACACTATAAAACCAACATGCTAATTTATGCTGACAAAACTATTTCCAACAAGAATTTAGCATGTATTCACTAAAATACAGGTCCATAAAATTGTTACTATCTCTTGAAATGTTGTTACTATCTCTTGAAATGTTAGTCTCAAATATACAAAAAAGAAATAGTCCACAAGAAGACAGAAAAAGCTACATCCATTAAAAGGCAATCTTCTTTAAAGTAGCCCCACCCCCTCTTTTGGTCCATCACAGCTATTTCCTTCAAAGACATCAAATGCACTCTAAATTCTTTTTTCTCTATATCCTCTACTAGAACATAAGGCTTATAAAGGCATGGACATTTTTTGTCTTGTTTTCTGTCATTATTCCTAGTTCATTCCATGGTACCTGATACAAGGTAAACGCTTAAACTATTTATTAACCTAAATAAAATTGAAACCATTTATGAGAGAAGACAAAGAAAGGGCTTTTACCAAGATGAACAGCTGGGATAAGGAAAGAGGGATTTATTAGGTAAGAATATAAGTGACAAAAATAACTTGGGAACTTAGGGAAATGCTCAAAATATAATGCAAAGAGAAAAGAGCAGGCTATAAAATTGTGTGTATATTATGGATTAAAATACAGTCTTGTACCTTTGAATATTATCCTGCTGTGTACACTCATTGCCTTTAAAAGTGAAATATGTTAATACCCACTGAAAGAACTTTTTACTCCAAGTTTTTCACTGTGACTTGAGGAAACTGATTTCTAGAGATGTGGGTGACATATAAAAGTTCTAGAGATAGGGAATGGTAGAACTGATATTTAAATCAGTGTAAACTAATTCCATTTGATGCTTTTTCTATTCTATTCATCACTGCTAGGGTTAAGAGTATCTTTAGAGTATTTACATATTAACTGAGTCATGCCTGCAGAACATACTCAAATGATTTAAATATATTTCATCAGCTCAAAACATAAAGAAAAACAGTACACTATTTCTTGGAAGAATTACACTCCATCACTCCCCTGTCCTGAAAGACAACTCTGCTGCCAAATTCTAAACTAAATCTGTTGTTTTCTCCTGGACCTTGTTTAATTATCGCGCCAGCCACCCAGGCTAGCGTACCATTATTTTGACGGCAGAGTGGACTTCCACATGTAGAATCTTACTACTCTAAACAGCAGCCTGCTATTTTCCTCCTTGGGTGAGGAGTTGATTTCACAGAAAAGAAAGTGCTTTTATGACAGTACATGGAGTCAGTCATCTCTTCCATCTAAATCATCTGTTTCCATCCCAAGGTGACTGTGTGAATTTTACAGCACTCAGGACGCACATGAAATTAACCCTCATGGTCTGATCACATCTTAATAATAAAATGCAGAGAGCTAGGTAAGGAAACTTCTTTGACAGGATTCCATGCACACTTCTAGGCAAACAGTCCCTGCCCTTATACACGTGACCAATAGGCCTTTCATTAGAAAACCCATAGAGAAAGACACATCTGAGCTACATGGAAATAGCAAATCTTGATTAAAAATAGGAGGCTTTTGATGATGCTTTAATTGCCCGGGTGTCCACCTTATAAAATATTTGCCCAGGCTGATTCCTTCAAGAGTTTTCCCTGCATTTTCTTCTAGTATTTTTAGTTTCATGTCTTAAGGTTAAATCTTTAATCCAGTAAGTCTATCTTAGTTAATGGTGAAAGATGTGGGTCCACTTTCAGTCTTCTACAGGTCACCAGGCAGTTCACCTAGCACCATTTGTTAAATAGGGAATCTTTTCCCTGCTGAATGTTTTTAGTTGGCTTGTCAAAGATGAAATAACAGTAAGTAGCTGGGTTCATCTCTTGGTTCTCTATTCTGTTCCATACATCTACCTCTCTGTTTCCCTGCCAGTACCATGCTGTTTTGATCACGATCAATTTATAGTATAGTCTGAAGTCTGGTAGTGTAACTCCTCCTGCTTTGTTTTTATTTCTGAGTAATGTCTTGGCTATTCGAGGTTTTTTTTTGATTCCATAAAAAATGATGTATTATTTTTTCAAGCTCTTTGAAATATGACAATGGAGCTTTAATAGGGATTGCATCAAGGTTGTATATTCCTTTGGGTAGTATAGACATTTTGACAATGTTGATTCCTCTCAGCCATGAGCATGGTTTGTTTTTCCATTTGTTAACATCTCTATTTCTTTTCTTAGAGTTTCATAGTTCTATTTATAGAGACCCTTCATGTCCTTTGTCCAGCAAACTCCCAAATATTTCATCTTTGTTGGCACTACTGTGAATGGAAGAGAGTTCTTGACTGATTTTTCATATTGGTTATTGTTAGTATATATAAAGGACACAGATTTATGAGTGTTGATTTTATAGCCTGAGACACCGCTGTATTCCTTGATCACTTCTAAGAGTTTTGTAGTAGAATCTTTGGTGTTTTCTAGATATACAATCATATCATCTGCAAAGAGTGAAAGTTTGATCTCTTCTGACCCTATGTGGATACCCTTGATCGCCTTTTATTCCCTGATTGCAATGGCTAAAACTTCCATTACGATGTTGAAGAGCAATGGAGACAATGGGCACCCTTGCCTGGTTCCTGATCTATGTGGAAATGGTTTCAATTTAACTCCATTCAATACGATATTGGCTGTGAGTTTGCTGTAGATGGCCTCTATTAGTTTAAGAAATGCCCCTTCTATACCAATTTTTTAAAGTGTTGTGATCATGAAGGGATGCTGGATATTGTCAAAAGCTTTTTCTGCATCAATTGAGAGAATCATATGGTCTTTATTTTTTAATTTGTTTATGTGCTGAATTACATTTATAGATTTATGTATATTGAACCAGCCTTGAGACACTGGGATAAAACCCACTTGGGGAAGGTGTATAATTTGTTTGATGTGTTGCTGGATTCTGTGTGCTAGGATCTTTTTGAATATTTTTGCATCAATATTCATTAGTGATATTGGTCTATAATTTTCTTTTTTGTTGGGTCTTTTCCTGGTTTGGGGATCAAGGTGATGTTTGCTTCATAGAATGTGTTGGGTAGTATTCCTTCTTTTTCTGGAAAAGGTTGAGTAATATAGGTGCTAATTCCTCCTTAAAGGTTTAGTAGAATTCTGACATGAAGCCATCTGGTCCCGGGCTCTTCTTTTTAGGGAGATGTTGTATAGTTGATGCTATTTCAGAACTTGATATAGGCCTGCTCAATATTTCCACTTGATTCTGGCTAAGTCTTGGAAGGTGGCATGCTTCCAAGTATTGGTCAATTTCCTTCAGATTTTCATATTTCTGAGAATAAAGTTTTATGTAATATTCAAACACTACTGGGACCTGTTTAAACTAAAAAGCTTCTGCAGAGCCAAGAGCACAGTTAGCAAAGCAAGTAGACAGCCCTCAGAATGGGAGAAAATATTTGCAGGTTATATCTCTGACAAAGATTTAATAACCAGAATACACAGAGAATGCAAATGTATTAGGAAGGAAAAAACAAGTGATCCCATCTCAAGGTGGGCAAGGGACCTGAAGAGAAACTTCTCTGAAGACAGGCACGTGTCTAAAGACACGTGAAAAAATGCTCATCATCCTTAATCACCAGAGAAATGAAAATCAAACCTACTTTGAGGTATCATCTAATTCTAGTAAGATTAGCCCACATCACAAAATACCAAAACCAGAGATGTTGGCGTGGATGTGGAGAAAAGGGAACACTTCTACATTGCTGGTGGGAATTCAAATTAATATGGTCCTTTTGGAAATATATTTTGAGAATACTTTGAGATCTAAAAATAGAATTGCCATTTGATCCTATAATGCCTCTACTAGGTGGTGTGACCAAAAATCACATTATAACAAAGATATTTGTACCAGAATGTTTATTGCAGCCCAATTCATAATGGCTAAATCATGGAAAAAGCCCAATCCATCGACCCATGAGTGGATTAATAAATTGTGGTATATGTACACCATGGAATATTATGCAACCTTAAAGAAAGACGGAGACTTTACCTCTTCCAAGCTCACATGGATGGAGCTGGAACATATTCTTCTTAGCAAAGTGTCTCAAGAATGTAAGAAAAAAGTATCCAATGTACTCAGCCCTACTATGAAACTAATTTATAGATTTCATATGAACGCTATAACCCAACTATAGCACAAGAATATGGGAAATGGGGCATGGGTGGGGAGGGGTGGGGAGAGGATGGGTGGAGGGAGGGTAATTTGTGGGATCACACCTGCGGTGCATCTTAGAAAGGTACAGGTGAAACTCACTAAATGGTAGAATATAAATATCTCAACACAATAACTAAGAAAATGCCATGAAAGCTAAGTTAACCAGTTTGATGAAAATATTTCAAATTGTATATAAAACTAGCACATTGTACCCTATGATTGCATTAATGTACACAGATATGATTTAAAAAAAAGAAAAAGAAAAGAATATAAATAAAAATACAGGAGGCTCTTTACATAATCATCTTTTAATTATTCAGAGTAACTGTGGCATAGATAATGCAGAATCACTGAATGTGGAAATGACCACTCATTTTTAGTTCTGTATCATATGTAATGATTAGTAAGGATTAAAGTAATAAGTATTAATAATATAAGTGGGAATGATGACATTTGGCAAGCATGCACTATGTACCACATATGGAATTAGGCTATGTACAAAAGGCCCACATGAATGAGGGTATTATCATCTTCCCTTTGCAGACTATGGAAACTATGATGGTTATTAATTAATTCAAAGACACACAGCTAGCAAGAAAATACCAGATTCAAACTCAGGTCTATTCACCTCTAAGTCTGTGCCCATGACAAGGAGCTATGCCTGGTAGAGTGCATCTTCCATGTACTCAGGTGGCTTTACTGTGCTCAGAGTAGGCAGCTGATATGTCAACTACAAAGATGCTGCTCCAAGGGCACTTTCACCAATGCCCTTTTTGATCCATCCTACCACAGGGCTGGAACTTTCACAATAAGAACATTCCAATCCTTTATGTTTAATAACTATACAAAGTCCCTGAAAAATGCCAGTACATCTTATATGTGACACCAGAAGCACAAACAGAAAAAGTGAATTGTACTTTCCTCAAATTAAACACTATTGTGTTTCACAGGATGTCATTAAGAGTTAAAACAAACAAAAAACCTTAAAGAATGGGAGCAGATATTTGCAATTTGTATCTGATAAGGCTGTAGTGTCCTAAATATGTAAAGTGTGCTTACAACTTAATGAAAAGACAATTCAAACTTTAAAAAGGGGTGAAAAGGATTTAAATAAATTTCCCTGAAGACAATATATCATATGGCCAAAAATTACATGAAATTATGCTTAATATCTTTCCTTCTTGGGGAAATGTAAATTGAAACAACAATGAGATGCCACTTTACACCCTCTAGGCTGGCAATAATAAAAAAAACTGAACGATGAGTGTTGGCCAGGATGCAGGAAATCTGGAACCATTTATATTGCTGGTAGAAATGAAAAATAGTACAACTACCATGGAAAAGTTTGGCAGTTCTTCCCTAAGTTAATCCTAGAGTCACCAAATGATTCAGTAATTTCTCTTCACATTCATGAAAATTGAAAACATATGCCTCCACAAAAATTTGTATACAAATGTTCATAGAAGCATTATTCATTATACCCAAAAGGTAGAAATAACCCAAAAGTCCTCCAACTGATTAATGGATAAACAAAATGTACATAATCTATAAAAAGAAATGTTAGTTACTGATAAAAAAGAATGAGGCTTTGGGGCAGAAAGATTATGCTAAGGTAAAGAAACCCACAGAAACAGAAAGCCACATGGCATGACCCCATCTGTGAGAAATATTTAAAATAGATGAATCTATAGAAACACAGACTGTTGGTTGTCTGAAAGGATGAGAATGAGATGTGACTGTTTAATGGATATGGGGTTTCCCTTTGGGATCATGAAAATACCTTGAAATTGAAAAGAGATAGTGGTTGGACATTTTGAATATCCTAATGCCACTGAACTATTCACTTAAAAATAACTACTATTATATTATATGAATTTCACCTCAATTGATAAAACAGCACTGACTTTCTGCTGGATACGTCACCTATGATTTCTGGGTCACAAAAGAGTAGAAGACTCAGAAGGAAAATCTTGCTTTTTTTTCTTTTTCTTTTTTTCCCCTATAACAATCAGATACAACCAGGAAAGGGCATAAACATAAAGGATTCCTGGCTAATTAAGTGGCATAGCCTGCATCGTGAGCATACTTTCATCAGAATTTTTCCTGTACCTGGCTTTGCAAGAGTACATGCCTGAGCAGCGTAGAAGTGGGAGTGTAGAGACTTAACTCAGGCATTATCATTGGGATATTGCCCTGATGGGATGAAAATTGGTTCCTGATGGCTAAAATTTCTTATTCTTCTAATGTATAAAGCACAAATACACATACAGTACATAACAGACACGCGGTATGTCTGTGGTATGTCACAGTGGTGAGGGTGCATTATGTCAAAAGACTTCAACAAGCTCCCAAGTGGGCAGTAATAAACAGAAAGATTCAGAAATTCTACACTAGATAAATAAAAGAAACCCAGAAAAATCCATTTCTTTTGAGAAATGAGGATGTTTCCTTAAGGAGGAATCCACAAGTAAATGATCTTTGTCTGCCACTAAGATGAATTTCAAGTGCGCCCTGAAGCCAGATTTTGCATAGTGACTGAGAGACCAGCTCCTTAGTTCTTCTGCATTCTGGCTGCATTACAGTGAATAACCAATACCCTCTCTGAACCTCGGTTTCCTCAAATGGAAATCGGGGTTAGAAAGAGCACCTGATTTACTGGGTTACTGAATTAGATATGATTCCACCTCGATGATGTATGGAGCAATGCTCAGTGCAGTCTGACTCCTTTAGGAAAGTCAGCTGATGTTCCTCATTTTTCGTTCCCTAGGGGAAGGGGCCCAGTGGTTAGAAGTGGGGGCTATGAGGACTGGTTGCTTGGGCTTGAGCATTTGCTCTGACTTTGAGCATATTCTTATCATATTTCTTGCCTAGGACACCCTTGCAATTTGTCAAATGAAGGAAATAACAGCAACTCTCTTAGGGTTGTTGGAAGAGTAAAATAACTGAATCCCTAGAAAGCTTAAGAAGTGTTTGCTACCTAAAATGCATCCAATACACATTAAGTTGCTATGACTGTTATCATTACTAGTACTACTGCAGCTGTTACTATGATTAACCTATCTGGCTGTCTCAATTAAACTAGGTGCTATAAAGGGAACAAAGTACTTTCTTTACATGTAGAAAAGGGACACCATTTAGTTAAGGTTCACATAAAGAATAGAAGGAGAAAAGAAAAGCATTGGCAGAAAATGACTAAATTCCAAATATTGCAGTAGAGATTACAGGTTCTTTGCAATTTTATAAACAATAGAGAACAGCATGAGCTGGAAGGGCTGAAGAAAGCCTCCTAGGAGAGGTGAGCGTGGACATCAAGTTTCCTTTCTATTATTCAGAAATATAAACACCTCTCTTGGAGTTATATTCTCCTTACTGCCACACACGAAAACAACCTCTTGAAAGAGATCCTTCCATCTTTACTTAACTTCCCATTAGCTTCCTTCCCTGGCTGCAAATTGCCCACCTGAAAGCACATAGAAAACGGAGCCAAAGTCCATTGCACAGAATAATAGGTCCTTAAGCTACAGTGACTGCCAGAAAAAGTCAGTTCTCAAATCAGGAGCATATGGTCAAAACCGCCAGAAAAAGCAGTGGTAATTTTTACAGCACGTTATTACAACAAGCCTCCTTTGAGAGGCCAATTCACAGCTTGTCCTGAACACTACATTAACTAATTTATGATTTTCCAAAGTGGTTGATCTCCTACTGTCCCCATATCTGGCAAATATGCTCTTCTAATTCATAACCCACATGGAGATCTTTAAACTCCCAATTGAGCATGGTACCATTTTGAAGTTGCAAATTCAGCCTTCTCAATTTATCCTCTAGGTAGCATGTTTAGGCTTAAGCCTTTGATCCCTCAAAAACGTAATATTCTTTAGGTTTCTAGGATTCTCATAGCTTCTCTGTATCACACCTAGAAAATGTGTAGCTGAAAATAATGTGGAGTGCCCATTCATATAGCCCCTTGTAATGGATCTCACTGGTGATTCCAAAACTTAAACTTGGCTATCATTTCCAAGAGCTAAAATATGTACATTTATTTCCCCCTCCAAAAGAGTGATACTATGTGTTAGCTATCTCCTTTTCATTTTCCTGAATTGCCAGTTCCCTTGTGGGTTGAGATTTAAATAATCAGCTAATTATACATCCCATTTGTAGCTAAATATCAATCTTCTAATATTTAGATGCTAATCCAACACTGTACTGTTTAATCACAACATTTAAACTGCCCTTATATATTATAAAATTTGCCAAATATACAAAGAGACCTTAATTTCTACCTTAGCCACTTTTGGGCCATCTATCTCCAAAATTAAACCAAGAGCTCTTGGCATAGTATTAAAATAGAAGATTGTCAACCATGCTTTGCCACAGACAATATTTCAGAGGAATTAAGATGACTCCAGAATAACATCTTTATTTTCATTTAAATTAGACCATAAATTAAAATTTTTTCTCTTGAAAATTTAGGACTATTTCCCATCATAGTGTAATTGGAGATGACAGATTCCAACTAAAATAATGACAAAATTATTGCCCAAAGTGCGATGGATATACGTCAATAATGTGTAAGATGGTTTACAGAGTACAAGCATGATATTTAAAATAATATTGTAAAATAAGTATTAGATGTATGTTGAACTCAATATTTCTTAAAAAAAAGCTCCCTCAAAGGGAAATGTCTGGTATTTGGTTGGAGTAGAAGAAATGTGGTAAATGAATGGGAATGAACAAAATATGTTACCCACTAAACGTGGACTAAATTGAGAGGAAGGGCCTTTCTGGATACAAGATGATCCAATTCCATGAGGCTGGCCTTCCTAATTGACTTTTGCATCTTGAAATAATCACAACCCTGACATTTTGATAAGAACCTCTCCATTTGAAAGGAGTGGATGTTAGTTACATGTGAAATGTCAACAATTTGATTTGTTTCTTAATCTTTATACAGTCAGAGAGTTTGGACATGTCCTTGAAAGATAGCTTTGCTCCTTCCCAGGGTAGAGCCACCATAGCAGATGCACGTTCTAATAGGATAGATGACAGAGTCATGTGGAAATATCAGTTGATTTAGTTTCTACTGTCAATATGCTCTGTGATCTTAGGACAGTCTCTTTCCATCTGGCCATCTCAACCACAGGAGATGATTGGAGGATTTCCAAGCACCCTTTTAACTTCCAAACTTATTATTTCTGAGCTTTTGCAACATCAGAGGTAAGAACTAAGAGCTATACAAGCAAAACTATGAGGCAAATTCTTTGGGAATATTAGTATATGATTTGACTACTGACTTTGATTATGATCAGAATCCATTTATTCAAGCATTCATTCAACAAATACATATTGGGTACTTACTGTGATCCTGCCCATCCTCCAGCTATCTGAGAACAGAACACAGTGTTTTAAAACCTTACAGCATATAGGACTTGGCTGGGTGAGGTAGTGCACGCCTATAATCCTAACATTCTGGGAGGCTGAGGCAGGACAATCAATTGAGCTCAAGAGTTCAAGATTAGCCTCACCCAAGGTGAGAGCTCATCTCGTCTAAAAATTGAAAAACCAGCTTGGTGTTTGTGGCAGGTACCTGAAGTCCCAGCTACTTGGGAGGCTAAAGCAGGAGGATCATTTGAACCCAGGAGTTTGAGGTTGTTGTGAGCTAAGCTGATGGCATGACACTCTAGGCTGGGCAACAGAGTGAGAATCTGTCCCTAAAAATAAAATAATAAAAATAAAAACAACCCTTATAGTGTATAATAATCACCTACCACTTTATACCTTTCCCCTTCCCCTCTGGTTAAGTGTGCAGCACAGAAAAGCAATTCAAATTCTGGACAAATCATCCAGACAATTTTGATGTGGTTGGTCCACACTTAAGAAGCTGTGTTGTGGGGCAGAGCCAAGATGGTGGTCTGTAGCCAGCTTTCCACAGAGGCTCCCGTCCAGAAAGAGAGTTAAAGGACAGAAATTTAGCAAGAAAGTCGAAGGTTCAGATCTGAACCAAAAGAGAAGGTCGAAGAATGCACATCAACCCAGCTGAGGCAACCTGCAACACCAAGGATATAATCGAAAGGTACAGAATCCATCGCCAAGCGGACAGGCGTTCCCCTCCCCCATGAGAACGGCTCACAGTATACTCCACACCTCCATACAAACAAGCTAGCACAGTTCAAACATCCTCCCATTTTACCCCATGGGAGAGACCTTCTAAAAACCAGACCTCCTTCCCCTATTAGTGCTATGTCACTAGGTAGGGTGCTATGTCACTCTCCTACCAGGAATAAAACTGTATGAAACTCTATATACATTTTACCTGCAATTTTGAACTCCTGGAACTCCCCTCCACTCTCACCCTAAGGCCTTCCCCTATGGAGTCCTGATTCTTGGGCATTTTCTCAAGGGGTGTAGATGGGGCATGGACTGTTGCTGATCTGTGCTGACTTTCCCACTTGGGAGTAAGGAGAAGATAATCAGCTCAAGGAGAGGTGGTACTGCAAGGCACCAGCATGGGCGGGAAAGGTGATGGTGGGGCTCACATCCCTGGCGATATTTTGAAGGAACACTCCCAGTCTCTCTGGGCAACCCAGGGAGGGTGGACAGTTTCTCTGGTGGTGTTCACTGGGGGAACAGATCTGGGACAGAGCACAAGCTCCCGGAGTAAAGGGTATGTCTGAGGTGGAACTGGCCTGGGTGGAATACAGGCTAGAATATGCAGGCAGGAACAGCAGACTCCCAGGGCAGGGCTGACCCAGAGGACTGCTTTACTGAGTTTCAGGCATACCCGGCCCTCAGGGGATCAAAGCTGAGACAAAGGGAGAAAATAGCAGGGACAGAAACAAATTCTGTGAAGTTGTTCTGTTCTGTCAACAATATCAAATAGGGACAGGGCTGGAACTGAGTGAATTGTCCCAGCCCCTATCAAGCACCTGAGGTTGTCAGGCCTCACCTCCCCCTGCCAAATAATGGCAGAGAGAGGCAGAGAGTGGAGGCCTGGCTGAGGAGACTCAGATCTCCCTGTGACTCAGGCAGGCACAAACTCCTGGAGCATCTGCTCATTGGAGGGAACTAGATCACAGCCCTGCGGGGTTACCAGTGACTGGGTGTGACAGAGGTGTAAGGTGGGGAAGGAGGCATCCACATTCCCAGACTAATTTATTTGCTGAGATCAGAAAAGGATCAGAAGGTGGTCCTTCTGATCTCACGGAGCACTGGAATAAGTTATACTAGAGTTGCCAGCAGACATTTGCTACCTAGTTGCTGGAGGCATTTGAAACACTCCCACCTGAGGCCGGTGCTGACTGGGACAATTGATTGGGAACTCAACTGGGCCAATCACCTGAGGACTATCCAAAGTTGTACCTTGGGTGTGTGGTAGTGGAAACGTTTGATTTTCCTTTTCCAATTGTTGTCTGTGGGGGGTGGGGTGACTTATTGCCAGTATTTCTCCACAGCTCAGTCTTCAACCCAGAGTAACTGATTCTCTAGTGTAAGACATAGAGAAGCTGAAAACAAGACAAACCCACTTAACCCCACCACACCAAGAAGGTCCCCAGTTTCTCAGGCAGTAGCACTGTACAGGGCCTTGGCAAAACTCTAGGGGGAAAGGTACAAACGTCAGTCCCAGCTTTAATGCAAAGGACTGGTCGATCACAACTCCTAGAACCCCCAACCCAACTTATCCTTATCTGCTCATCTTGCCAAACAGTGCAAAATAATCATGAGGCGGAATCATAGAGTGGAAAAGCTCCAGCATCATGAACAATGAGAACAGATCAATGCCCCACTGAAAAATTTGGCAGACACAAATGACAATCCTATGCATAAACAGATGGCTGAGATGTCAAAAATCAAATTCAGAATTTGGACTGCAAATAAGATCAATAAAATAGAGGAAAAATTGGAATTAGAAATTCTGGGGCATTTCAAAAATTGTCTCAAAAAGTCAAGGAATTCAAAGACAAAATGGCCAAAGATTTTGACACATTGAGACAAGAATGTGCTGACCTCAAAGATCTGAGAAATATAATAGAATCCCTCAGTAACAGAATGGAGCAAGTAGAACAAAGGATTTCTGATACTGAAGACAAAGCTTTCGAACACTCCCAAATATTCAAAGGGGAAGAGAAAAGGAGGGCAAAAATGGATCATTCTCTCAGAGAGTTCTGAGATAACTTGAAGAAAACCCATATTTGCCTTACAGAGATCCCTGAAAGCAATGACGTGTCCTTACAAGGCACAGAGTCCCTTCTTCATGAGATTATGAAGGAGAACTTTCCAGACATGCCAAAAGACTCCAAAATTCAGATAGCAGACAGTTACAGAACCCCAGCACGACTCAACCCAAATAAGACATCCCCCAGGCACATCATAATCGACTTCCCTAAAGTTAATATGAAGGAGAAAATTCTAAAAGCAGCTAGATGGAAGAAAACCATAACCTACAAGAGGAAGAATATTAGAATAACTGCAGATCTCACTGATCAAACCTTTCAAGCAAGAAGAGGATGGTCATCGACTTTTAATCTACTAAAAATATAATAACTTTCACCCAGGATCCTGTATCCAGCTAAACTGAGTTTCATTTATGATGGTAAAACTAAATACTTTAATGACATCCACATGTTGAAGAAATTTGCCATAACTAAACCACTTCTCCAGGATATTCTCAGACCTATCCTCCATAATGACCAGTGTAATCCTCCATGACAAAAGAAAATTCACTCAGCAACTTTCAATCAAATTCCAACCTCCACAGTTGCTAAAGGATTAAAAATGTCCACTGCTCTTTCAAAAGGCTTATTAATATTCTCAATTAATGTTAATGGTATGAATTGTCCTCTAAAGAGGCACAGGTTTCTAGACTGGACACATAAACTCAGGCAAGATGTATGCTGCATACAATCTCATCTTACCTTAAAAGATAAATATAGACTCAAGGTGAAGAGATGGTCATCTATATTCCAGGCAAATGGAAAGCAGTAAAAAGCAGGTGTTGCTATCTTATTCACAGATACAATAGGCTTTAAAACAACCAAAGAAAGGAAGGATAAGGATGGGTACTTCATATTTGTTAAAGGTAATACTCAATATGATGAGATTTCAATTATTAGTATTTATGCACTCAACCAGAATGTGTCTCAATGTATAAGAAAAACTCTAACAGACATGACAACTTGATTTCCTCCAGCTCTATAATAGATGGAGATTTTAATACTCCTTTAGCAATACTGGATAGATTCTCCAATAAGAAGCTAAGCAAAGAAATTTTAGATTTAAACATAACCATTCAACATCTGGATTTAACAGACATCTACAGAACATTTCATCCTAATAAAACTGAATACACATTCTTCTCATCAGCCCATGGAACATACTCCAAAATCGATCACATCTTAGGTCACAAATCTAACCTCAGCAAATATAAAAGAATAGAAATGATTCCTTGCATCTTCTCAGACCACATGGAATAAAAGTTGAACTCAATAACATCAGGAATCTGCATACTCATATAAAAACATGAAAAATAAATAACCTTATGTTGAATGATAGCTGGGTCATTGAAAAGATTAAGAAGGAAATTACCAAATTTTTAGAACAAAATGACAATGAAGACATGAATTATGAGAATGTCTGGATACTGCAAAGGCAGTCCTAAGAGGGAAATTTATAGCACTGCAAGCTTTCCTCAAGAGAACAGAAAGAGAGGAAGTTAACAACTTAATGGGACATCTCAAGCAACTGGAAAAGGAAGAACATTAAACCCAAAACCAAGCACAAGAAAAGAAATAACCAAAATTAGAGCAGAATTAAAGGAAATTGAAAACAAAAGAATTATACAACAGATCAATAAACCAAAAAGTTGGTTCATTGAAAAGGTCAATAAAATAGATAAACTTTTGTGTAACCTAATCAGGAAAAAAAGAGTAAAATCTCTAATTTCATCAATCAGAAATGGCAAAGACGAAATAACAACAGGCTCCTCAGAAATTCAAAAAATCCTTAAAGAATATTAGAAGAAATTTTACTATCAGAAATATGAAAACCTGAAGGAAAGTGACCAATACTTGGAAGCATACCACCTTCCTATATTTAGCAGGAATGAAGTAGAAATGTAGAACAGGCCTATATAAAATTCTGAAATAGCATCAACTATAAAAAATCTCCCTAAAAAGAAAAGCCCAGGACCAGATGGCTTCACATCAGAAGTTTACCAACCTTTAAAGAGGAACTAGTACCTATATTACACAACCTTTTCCAAAAATAGAAAAAGAAGGAATACTACCCAACACATTGAATGAGGTAAACATCATCTTGATCCCTAAAGCAGGAAAAGACTGAACAAAAATATAAAATTATAAATTAATATCAATAATGAATACTGATGCAAGAATATTCAATAAGATCCTAAAAAACAGAATCCAACAACACATCAAACAAATTATACACCATCACCAATTGGGCTTTATCCCAGGGTCTCAAGGCTAGTCCAATATACATAAATCTATAAATGTAACTCAGCACATAAACAAATTAAAAATCAAAGACCACAGGATTTTCTCAATTGGCACAGAAAAAGATTTTTATAATATCCAGCATCCCTTCTTGATCAGAACACTTAAAAAAATTAGTATAGAAGGGACATTTCTTAAACTGATAGAGGCCAATATTGTACTGAAAGGAGTTAAATTGAAATCATTTCCACTTAGATCAGGAACCATGCAAGTATGCCCATTGTCTCCATTGCTCTTTAACATTGTAATGAAAGTTTTAGCCATTGCCATTAGGAAAGAAAAGGCTATCAAGAGTACCCACATAGGGTCAGAAGAGATTAAAATTTCAATCTTCGCAGATGATATGATTGTATATCTGGAAAACACCAGGGATTCTACTCCAAAACTTTTAGTAGTGATCAAGGAATACAGCAATGTCTCAGGCTACAAAATCAACACTCATAAATCGGTAGCTTTTATGTATACCAATAATAGCCAAGCTGAAGAAAACAGTCAAGGACAATATTCCTTTCACAGTAGTGCCAAAGAAGATGAAATATTTGGGATTTTACCTAACAAAGGATGTGAAAGGTCTCTATAAAGAGAACTATGAAACTCTAAGAAAAGAAATAGCTGAACATGTCAACAAATGGAAAAACATACCATGCTCATGGCTGGGAAGAATCAACATTGTTAAAATGTCCATACTACTCAAAGCAATATACAATTTTAATGCAATTCCTAATAAAGCTCCATTGTCATATTTTAAAGACCTCGAAAAAATAATACTTCATTTTATATGGAATCAGAAAAAACCTCAAATAGCCAAGACATTACTCAGAAATAAAAACAGAACAGGAGGAATCACGCTACCAGACCTGTGACTGTACTATAAATCGATAGTGATCAAAACAGCATGGTACTGGCACAAAAACAGAGAGATAGATGTATGGAACAGAATAGAGAACCAAGAGATGAACCCAGCTACTTACGGCTATTTGATCTTTGACAAGCCAATTAAAGCATTCAGTGGGGAAAAGACTCCCTATTTAACAAGTGATGCTGAGTGAACTGGCTGGCGACCTGCAGAAGACTGAAATTGGACCCACACCTTTCACCATTAACTAAGACAGACTCTCACTAGATCAAAGATTTAAACTTAAGACATGAAACTATAAAAATCCTAGAAGAAAGTGCAGGGAAAACTGTGAAAGGAATCAGCCTGGTGAATTTTTTATGAGGAGGACTCCCCAGGCAATTGAAGCACTATCAAAAATACATTATTGGGACCTGATCAAACTAAAAATCTTCTGCACTGCTAAGAACACAGTAACTGTAGCAGGCAGACAGCCCTCAGATTGGGAGAAAATATTTGCGGGTAATTCCTCTGACAAAGGTTTAATAACCAGAATCCACAGAGAACTCAAACGTATTAGCAACAAAAGAACAAGTGATCCCATCTCAGGGTGGGAAAAGGACTTGAAAAGAAACTTCTCTAAGGAAGAAAGGCACACAGCCTACGAGCACATGAAAAAATGCTCATCATCCTTAATCATCAGAGAAATGTAAATCAAAACTACCTTGAGATATCATCTAACTCCAGTAAGATTAGCCCACATAACAAAATCCCAAAACCAGAGATGCTGGCGTGGATGCAGAGAAAAGGGAACACTTGTACATTGCTGGTGGGAATGCAAACTAATATATTCCTTTTGGAAGGATGTTTGGAGAACACTTAGAGATCTAAAAATAGATCTGCCATTCACTCCTATAATTCCTTTACTAGGTATATATCCTGAAGACCAAAAATCACATCACAATAAAGATATCTGTGCCAGAATGTTTATTGCAGCCCAATTCATAATTGCTAAGTCGTGGAAGAAGCCCAAGTGCCCATCAACCCACGAATGGATTAATAAATTGTGGTACATGTATACCGTGGAATACTATGCAGCCTTAAAGAAAGATGGAGACTTTACCTCTCTTGTGTTTACATGGATGGAGCTGGTACACATTCTT